>JAUPFV010000002.1:84975312-85242959 GCA_036936605.1 Limnanthes douglasii subsp. nivea | reverse complement strand
TTTGGAAATGTTGCATGAAATTCTTAAAGTAAATTGATTGTTATTTGCTTTCGGCGTTTTTTTACAGCAGTAAGGTTATCTATCGTGCATTGGGTTTTAGTGGCTTTTACTGCAATGATTTTTTCTTCTTCGAGTTTCGCCTTGAGTGATTCCATCTTGTCAACTGTCTTCTTCTTCTTCTCCTTTTCACTTCTTCCGCGACTGAGTCTATCATCCCATATTTCTGAATCACAAATTACTATGAAGCTGGTAACGATGAGGGAGAAAAGCTGAACTAGATTTAATTAAAGAAAAAAGAACAAGGGCGCATATAAGATCCTTCATTATCAAATTCTGATGAGAAGTAGGTATGCATCCCGATTCTAAAGGAGAGAAATTCATGCGCTTTAAAGATAAATGTTTAGGGAACTTAAGACCTAGTTGGGAAAGGCCTTATTCAATTATTAAAAGGGTTAAGCATATAACTTATCGATTGGAAAATCAAGAATATAATTCTCTTCCCGACCCATATAATGTCGATCACTTAAGGCTTCAGCCGTCATAGTTGTAAGAATGTGTGTACATTGGTTAATTATATGATGTAATGTCTGATGAAACATTATTTTCTACCCTCGTGTGGTGGTGGTGTTGGGAGGTTTTATTGAGGTGTCCGAAGAACTTATCTTTTATAAATCATCCTGCCTTCTTATTTCTGTTTCATTATGCATTGATTCAGATATTTTTTACCCAAAACTTTGAAAATATTAAAAGTTTCTAATATTAGTTGGTCAAGTGTAAAGGATCAAACATTGTTTGGTCATAATAAAAAATTTCCAACATTAGTTGGTCAAGTGTAGAGGATCCAACATTGCTTGGTCAAAATTAAAAGTTTCCAAAATTAGTTAGTCAAGTGTAAAAGATCCAAAATTACCTGGTTACAATTACAAGGTTTCCAACATTGGTTGGTCACAACTAAAAGGTTATAACATTACTTGGTCATGTTTTAAGTGTGTTTTATTGATTGGTTAATAAATGATGGTTAGATTCGAAGCCTGTTTTTGTGAGCGAGTGACGATTGATTACCCTCAACTAGGAAGATATTGACTATGCTATTAACGAATAGTAAATTTGTTTAAATACGATAAATAAAAAAGAAAAATGAAATATATTATTAAATTCCGAATACGATTACAAAATGACATGGCCTTACTAGGGACTTATAAAAAGATGATAATATAAAAAAGTTATGAAAAGAATATAATTCAACTACTTTCAGAGTGGTTTTTATCGGCTTGACCATGGTTGGTGTTACCCTTATCATTAGAACTCTTTGCATATTGGTCTTTCCCTGAGCTTCCACGTTCAGACTCATTGTCTTCATTCACATTTTCATAGGAAATATCTTTTTCTTCCATATCCAGTGTGGTTTCCAACTCATCTACATATCAAAGGGTAACATGTCGTTCTCTTTTAGGTACCAAGTCCTAAAACGTTAAGACTAAAATCTGGTAATACTTTGTAAAAGCTACCAACTCGGATTTAGTATTAGCATCGCGTTTATCGTTAGTGCTTAACTATTGCTCAACATATGTGTCGACCACATCATCTTTCTCCTTTGCATCTTGAATTTTAAATACAGATAGGTCCTTCCAGCTTTCTTAGTAATCGTCTTCTGCTCATCTAGCATTTTCTGCAAGAGGTCTATTTGAAAGTTATGCTTATTTTCTTTATCTTTGTATTTTCGAGCTTCCTCTATCTATGGGGCCTTTAGCTCAGCAATCTGGGCTTCATGAGTGGATTTTTTTTATTATTTTGAAGCTCTTCTCTAGCCTGTGTGACTCAACTTTCTAGATTGTTAACACGAGTGTTTTGCTCATCAGAAGTTTTCTTATAAAGCTCACATTCTTCTCGAATGGGTGCAATGTGCTCATTGTGCTTTGCTATTTTCCTTTCGAATTCGGAAATGGGCTTAATGAAGTTAATCACAGTAAGAGCATGAGTGTCCCTTTGGCAAGCTGAAAGGTCGTAGCTTCAATAGAACCATCCGGATTTGGAGACTTGTCTCACAAGTTTTCAATATCCAGCTTTTTGAGATTGCATATCAGTATTTGACCTTCATCTCTACTTTTATCTACCTTTGGAAGAGATGGTGAATGATTCTCAGATGTTTGAGAAAGGTAATGCTTAAACTTTGGAGAAATTATAGGGAGGCCCGCGACATAAAACTTCTGTTTCATTATTGATTGATTCAGATATATTTGAACCAAAATTTTGAAAATATTAAAAGTTTCTAGTATAAGTTGGTCAAGTGTAAAGGATCAAACATTGCTTGGTCACAATAAAAAGTTTCCAACATTAGTTGGTCAATTGTAGAGGATCCAACATTGGTTGGTCAAAATTAAAAGTTTCCAACATTAGTTAGTCAAGTGTAAAAGATCCAAAATTACTTGATCACAATTACAAAGTTCCAACATTAGTTAGTCACAACTAAAATGTTATAAAATACTTGGTCATGTTTACAGTGTATTTTATTGATCGGTTAAGAAATGATGGTTAGATTCGAAGCCTATTTTCGTGAGCGGGTGAGGATTGATTACCCTTAACTAGGAAGATATCGATTATGCTATTAACGAATAATAAATTTATTTAAATACGAGAAGTAAAAAAGAAAAATAAAATATATTGATAAATTCCGAATACGATTACAAAATGACATGGCCATACTAGGGACATATAAAAAGATGATAATATAAAAAAGTTATGAAAAGAATATAATTCAACTGCTTTCGGACTGGTCTTCATTGGCTTGACCATGGTTGGTGTTACCCTTATCATTAGAACTCTTTGCATATTGATCTTTCTCTGTGGTTCCACGTTCAGACTCATTGTCTTCATTCACATTCTCATAGGTAGTATCTTTTCCTTTCATATCTAGTGTGGTTTCCAGCTCATCTACAAATGCAAGGTTAACATGTCGGTTTCCTTTAGGTACCAAGTTCAAAAACATTCAGAGACTAAGATCCTGTAATACTTTGTAAAAGCTACCAACTAGGATTTAGTCTTAGCATCTTGTTTATCCATAGTTCTTAACCATTACTCAACATATGTGTCGACCACATCATCTTTCTCCTTTGCATCTTGAATTTTAAATACAAATAGGTCATCCCCGACTTTCTTAGTAATCGTTTTTTGCTCATCTAGCATTTTCTAGCAAGAGGTCTATTTGAAAGTTATGCTTATTTTCCTTATCTTTGTATTTTTGAGCTTCCTCTATCTATGGGGCCTTTAGCTCAGCAATCTGGGCTTCATGAGTAATTTTTTTTATTTATTTCGAAGCTCTTCTTGAGCCTGTGTGACTCGAGTTTCTAGATTGTTAACACGAGTGTTTTGCTCCTCGGAAGTTTTCTTATAAAGCTCACATTCTTCTCGAATGAGTGCAATGTGCTCATTGTGCTTTGATATTTTCCTTTCGAATTCGGAAATGGGCTTAATGAAGTTAAGCAGAGTAAGAGCATGAGTGTCCCTTCGTCAAGCTGAAAAAGCATAGCTTCAGTAGAACCATCCAGATTTGGAGACTTTTCTCACGAGTTTTCAATATCCACCTCTTTTAGACTACAATTATACTTTTATCTACCATTAGAAGAGAGGGTGGATGATTCTCAGATGTTTGAGCAAGGTAATGCTCAAACGTTTGAGAAATTATAGGGAGGCCCGCGACGTAAAAAAATTTCGAGCTCGCCTTTCTTTTTCTTTTTTCCACAATTTGGTTGTTTGTTCTTGTGATCCTTTGATTCTTGATCTTTTTCTTAATTTTTAGTGTAAGAGGTTTTACATGTATTTGGATAGTGATCGTTACAAATAGTTGTATTGCCATTGATGCTATGATACTGGATAGGAAAGTAAACTATGTATTCGGGTTGGCTTGACTAGGATACATGTCAACCAGCTCCAAGTACCAAATGACTTATGGGCCCAGTGAAATCTGAACCTTCCATTTAACACGTCAGAGTTACGACCAGGTTTTTTGCACCGTCGAGTGGTATCTATCCAGGCATTGGTAACCGTATCTCCACATCCTCGAGGATTCCCCATTTAGTCTAAAGCTCACTTGCCTCTTTTTACGGATAGTTATTATACATGATTTATTAGAGATAAATTAAGTGTTTATTCTTTACACAACGTACTCGGCTGCTGAAGGAGGTAATTTAACATCTACACATTTACTTTTACTTCCTTTTTTCCTTGGTGTCTTCCTTTCATTTTCCTTCAGGATCTATATTTCCTTTTTAGAATGATCTCTCAATTGTCCTGACACACTAACTACTAGTCTCACATCATTACACTCATTAACCTCGTGTACAAACCGCATCAGGTTACCTCTGGATTTTAGCAATCTACTTTGAGACCCCTCTGTCGTCACTGAGGGACAACAAAATTTTCAATGACGTCAACATCGCTTCTAACTCATTGCTTCGGGGGTGTATCTAGACCTCTTGTGGAATGTTTCGAATATTCTTTATTCTTTACATGATAGTCAAAATCATGCTTTTTTATCAAAGTTGTTTTCTGCATATGCGATCTGTTTTTGGTATCCGAATACCCCATTATGATTAAGTGTGATCTGTGTTTATTTCTAGTATCTTATTTTGATCGGGTTAGCATAAGAGAATGAGTTTACTTTGTTAAAGGCTAAGCTGTAGAGCGTGGGGGATCAGCAGGTAAGAAGTGTATATTATAAGGAAATTTTCCTTCATAATTAAAGGTTTGAACAATAATTTAGAGACCTTTAGTTTCTAGACGTCCAATAGATCTTCTAAATATTCTCTCCCTTCTGATTTTATCTGAGATACATAACCAATCGTTTAGGACGTTTGCGGCACGAAACATGTAACTATAAATAAAAGGATTAGATTGTCACCGGATATATATTTTGTGGTGGCTATTAGACTGGAAATAGAGGGTTTGTGGTGGCTATAGTTGGGAACTTCTCTATTTATCTTTAAAAATGATAACAAGTGAAAGAAATGGTAAATAGAAGGAATTATTTGTAGAGGGCGGTATGAAAGCCCAACAACTTCTTTTTGTAGCTTAACGAATATAAGCTTGGAGAAGTGAAAAAAATCTCCTATAATGGGTGTTTGTGTAAGGAACTGGAACCTTTTGGAGAAGTAAATCATACTTCGCCACTAAGAAATCAAGTTGTGGGTCGAGTGCCTCTAGGACACGTGTACCAAAGTAGAACAAAGCATAGAAATATATAAGTTGTTTAGATCGACCAATGCATGATTTTTCTTAAGAAATTCGAGGTTTAAGTCCACCCAAAGTATTTGTATGATTTAATCTAAAGCACTTCTAGGTTTAAGTCATCTCGAAAGACCTTCGCAAGGACTCGGGGCTATTGATAAAGACCGAATTATCCAACCTGTAAGTAAGACCAATAAACTATACTGATTGTGTTGTAGTATCAATGTAATAAATATATAATTAAGGGTATTTTATATAATAAAATATAATTATGGGTTTGGAATTAATGGGCTTGAATTATCCAATGGGATCATTAATTGTATAAGCCCACTTTGGCCTAAATCATGTAATATAAAGCCTCTTTTTTGTTTTAGAATAATACAAAACATCTACTACATTAATTAATTTTTGCAGACATACTCTCTATAGTTAATACTCAAGCCCCTCAATTTATCTCTTTAGACACTATTCAATTTTTATTTATTATCTTTATTATCAAATATTTTAGAGATCTCTAAAACTATCACAACTGAGTCTAGAAAACTCTGTCAAATAGATATTTTAAATTCAAAATAGATATTGCTATATTTTGTATTGGAGGCAGATTATTAATTAATATGGTTGAATGAATTTTCCTACGATAGATCGATATGTAATTTTTATTTCAAAATATATTAAAGTTTTAATTAATACCGTACTAACGTTTAACATGCAATTAACTCTATAAGAGTTAAATAATCTAACATTTTAGTTTAGTCAACAAAATATTAAAAAAAAGTATCAAAATAGATTTATTGGCTAATCGCCTTGAAAAATACAAATAATAGTAAAACAAAAACAATTTTTTTACTAACTTCTAAATATGAGAATATATTTAAATATTCTTTTCATTGCATGATAAATTTATTGATACATAAAATTAAACATAAAGATAATTCTTAGTATATGAGGGCATACATGTAGAAACAAATGTACATACGATTAAGATTATGAGATGAAAATTAAGGAGTGACACATTATGATGAAAAAAATATACATGTTGGTAAAGAACAAAAAATAAATATATGATAAAATAATAAATTCATATATACATAAATTGTATATATAACTTATTTGTATCTTATGCAGACTAACTTGATAGAGGTCAAACAAGAATATATATAATATATAATATGTAAAATTAGAGAGATTAACTATAAATAATAAGTTGGATAAAATAATGAATTCATATATACATAAATTTTATATAAAACTTATTTGTATCTTATGCAGAATAACTTGATAGAGGTCAAACAAGAATATATATAATATATAATATGTAAAATTAGAGAAAATAACTATAAATAATAAGTTGGATAAAGAAGAATAAATAACACTATCAGAATTTAATCAAGAATATCTGATTGGTAAATGATGAAATAAGTAACATTATTGAAAAATAAATCCAATTACTGAATTTCAAAAGAACTGTAAATACAATTGAAAATATAAAAACCATCATGTTCAGGATAACGATTATCTAATATATTTTTCATCCTAAATAATATCAAAGAGGCAAACAGAAAAATGGTTATTATGCGGAAAGAATTGACCATATATAAGTTGAAAGTAATTTTTTTTAAAAGTAAGTAATAACTTAAGAATGACACAAAATCATGGCATATGGATAACTATTACGGATCTTTTATATCATAATAAATAGAAAATATCAAAAATAATTTGAGGAAAGAGAAAGTAAGCAAAAAACATACAAACAAGATGACCAATGAGGTTGTCATCAGACAAAATTTAAATGTGTAAGATATTATGTACGAACATTGGAGAAGCTCATTCGTTTGTAAAAATGTTAGAAGTTATAATTAAAATAAATAGATATTTTAAAATTTGCAGAACTTATAACATATCGAAAAGTGAATTTTATTGATAAAACTCATGAATCGTGCACTAACAAAAATTATACTTTTTTAGAGATGATATTGGTCATCTCTGAAGATTTTTACTGCATTACAAATGATAATTTTTTAATTGAATGATACCAAAATCTCGTATGATTATTTTAAAAGTTGTTTGTCTATTAAAAATAAATATTATAAGATACTTTACAAATAATCATTTAGAATGATCAAGTAAAGTAGATGGTGGAGAAATATTTCAACATAATAAAGAGTCAATGTGATAGAATACTATATGTTTATCTTCAACAATATGATACAATACTATAAGATGATTGATTAAGAGATTAACATACATCTCATTTACATGTCATAAAAAAATAAAACAAATATAGAATATAATTAATACATTTTTAGATTATGATCTTTAAAGTTTAGTGTTTAGTGTTATTTTGATAACTGTGCTTCAAATCGATAATTTTTTGTATAATAATCGAGTCACGAGATAATTAGTAGAGATACAGTTTTTGGTTTCAGATCTGTTGTGTGCAGCCAAATCAAACGATCCGATCGAAAGGCAAACGGTGTCCATTTTTTGGTGAATTTTGGACTGCATGTTTGTAGCGTCCAATCGTTCAATCTAACCAGTTTAATTATCACTCAGTGCTACTGTGGGGGAGAAATCTCTACTAGAAAAGTACAACAGTTTTGTTAGTAAAACCGTGAATTCAATTTGATTTTGATTTTGATTATGATTGGAAATCGGAAATCGGAAATTAAAAATTGGAAATTGGTATTTGGATTTAGTTATTTGGACTTGGATATGGATTTGATTTAGTATTTGTATTTGATTTGATTTTGGATTTGAGGTTTGATTAAGATTTTGATTTGTTTTTTTCCAATTTGGATTTGGTATCTCTTGGTTGCTTGATTTTGTTCGATTAGAGACTGTGGATCTCATTGCGAATTTGATAGGAAAAAATGATTTTCTACAATCTACTAATAACAATAAGAAGAACTTTGTTATGTCTACATCTGCATACCATTCAGAATGGATGATTGAGGAGGGCTGGAGAATGCTTGTTTGATGTTCAAAGTTGAGAGAAGAAGACTCTGAATTTAGTTAGCCAAGCAGAAGAAATTTTGTCTCTGCCTTCATGTTTTGTGCCTATTTATTTTTTTGGGGCCCTTATATTTTGTGTAAACTTTATTATTTTAATTCAAAGAATCTATTTTGCTTAAAAAAAACATTTGCATACCATTTAAGTATGTCCTCTTCTTTCACTTCAGGTATTGATTCATCATTGTAGATTTTACATTCGGGTGCGTCTCATCATATGTCACCTCGCATTTCAAACTTTATTTTTTTGTCTCATGTTTCACTCATATTTGTTTTGTCTGCTAGTGTTACAACAATTTCAGTAGAGGATGTTGGCTCTATTTTTACCCCTAATATATCATTATTCGATATTTACTACATTTCTACCCTTGCTTTGAATCTTGTTTCGGTTAGCCAATTGTGTAAATCTTGTTATTGTATCTTTTTTTCTGATTTTGTTTGTGCAATATAAAATGAACAGACTCATAGAGTGATTGGGACAAGTCTTAAAATAGGGGAACTTTATGTTTTAGAGAAACTAGAAGTAACAGATGTGGATGTCTATGGTGTTGATAGTGGAAAAAACATACTTGAATTATATTGTTGCCTCTAGTGTTGATCTATCTTTATCTCGTTTAAATTTTTCATCGTCTAAGTTTTCTCTTTGGCATTCTTGTATAGGACATGTATCTGCATCACGTTTAAAAAATTTAGTCTCTACATGTGCTTTAGGTCAGTAAAACACTTGTAATATCTCGGATTGTAGTGGTCGTAAAGTTGCAAAACATTTGGCATTACCGTTTGATATTATTCATTCTGATGTATGGGGTCTATCTCCTATCTCCACAAAGGGTGGTTCGTCCTACTATATTTCTTTGATCAATGATTATACTCGATATACTTGGGTTTATTTTATGAAACGTAGATCATATTTCCTTAGAATTTATAGAGAATTTCAGGCATTTGGTAAGACTCAACATTCTGCTGTAATAAAATGCTTCAGGTGGGAGTTATGGGGTAAATATACATCCAATGATTTTACTCAGTTACGTGTATCTGATGGTACCATACATCAGTCTTCTTGCACTAACACCTCTCAGCAGAATGGTGTTGTATGGATGAGACATTTTCCCTAGTGGAAAAATGACAACAGTTCTTACTCTTATTGCGGTTGCATCCGTTCGCCACTGAAAGATCTTCCAACTAAATGTCAAAAATGCATTTTTGAATGCTGATCTTCATGAGGAGGTTTACATGACTCGTTCTCCAGGCGTTTCTCACAAACCAAAGTAAGTTAATCAACTTAGGAAAGCTTTATATGGTCTCAAACAAGCTCCTCGTGCCTGGTTTGAAACATTATAAAAAATTATTACTTCACTTGGTTTCCTTTATAATAATCATGATTCTGCCTTGTTTGTCATATGTAGGAGTGCAGGAAAAATTATTTTATCCCTATATATAGATGATATGATCATTACAGGCGATGATATTGATGGCATTGAGAACTAAAACGTGATTTGGCTTAACATTTTGCGATGAAAGACTTGGGACTCTTACATTATTTTTTAGGTATTGAGGTGATTCACTCTCCAAAATTTTATATTCTCTCTCGGACAAAATATATATCTGATTTATTCAAGCGAGCGCAACTTTCTGATAAGAGGACGGTAGATACACCTCATGAAACCAATTCTTGGTATTCTCTTACTGATGGTGTTCATTTGTCAGACCCAATGTTATATCGAACTCTTCTTGGAAGCTTAGTCTATCTTACAGTTACTCGACCATATATAGCTTATGTTGCTCATGTGGTTAGTCAGTTTGTTACTGGTCCTACATTTGTCCATTAATTAATGCTCTTATATAATTGAAATTTTTATATTATGTCATGAGATCTTAATGTTCTTATATAATTGAAATTTTAATGTTTTTATAGAATTTTTTACGACACTATAAAATTTAAATTGAATTGTTTTGTTTACATCATGCAAATCTTAATGTTCTCATAAAAATATTTTGCATAACTTACATATATAATATTTTATCTCTATTTGGGAACTGAATTGGAGAGTGCTCTGTTCTTCTTCTCTAAGAACAGAGTCTTTGGTTCTTGATATCAGCTCTTTAATGATTGATCTAAACATCTCATGGGCATGATGATTCGTCTTCATCGATTGAAGAAGGAGAGATCTCACCAGTAATTAACCAAACAACCTCTTTAAGATCTTATCATGGAAATCTGATCCTTGATTACCTTCCATTGCTTCGGAAGCAAAACCGGTCGTTTGACAAAGAATTTCCTCTTCTCAGTAAGATTAACTCTTCTAAAAACTTCTCTCAAATGTTGGTTGGTGACAACACCAACACTATAGTTAATCCTGCCTTCGAGGACTCAAGAAAAGGAAAACTTAATCTCGAGAAATCTTGAATCTCTGTTCCATCGTACGCAGAAACCCTGAAACCAAGAAACAGAGAATTTCAGCACAATAATGTAACTATTTCCCATAAGGATTATCATCCTATTATTAAATTTAAGGCAAAATATAAAGATTCATTGATCAATTTATCAAAACACACTCTAATTGTAAAATTTGTTACAGGCAAACCATATTTAGAAACTATCAGAAGTTTCGTGGGAAAATTCAAGTTTTCTAGAAATTTCAGTGTTTTAATTTGGGATTATAGGCATGTCTTCATTGAGTTTAACAATCCTGAAGATTTCAAGATACTTTGGTTAATAATTGTTTGGGTTATTGGCTCCAAAACAATGAGGCTCTTAAATTGGACACCTCAATTCAATCCTAATCTTGAGTGTCCTTTTACTCCTATTTGGGGATCCGTCCCTAATATTCCTGAGTTTATGTTCAATGAATCGCCAATAAGTGAAATTGCTAAATTCCTAGGTACTCCTCTCAAGGTTTGGGTCCCTTCAATCAATCAGGCTAAGCAAAATTGTTGTAGGATCTGGGTTGAAATCGATATTTCTAAACCTTTGACTCAGAAGGTTTTTATTAAGTTTGGTGAGCAAGACATTCTATGGGTCAATATTATCTATGATAATCATCCTAACTATTACAAATTATGTTCTCGTATTGGTCACTCTGAACATAATTGTAAAAAGATCCCTCTAGTCACTCAACCCGGTAGAATCCCAAATCAAACTCTTCTTACAACCAAATCTGACATTGTTACTTTTACAAAGTTGAAATCAATCATTATTAATAAGAAGAGGTAGCCAATCATATTGAGTATACTAAAGACAATATCTCTATTACTAATAAATATTTCTCGAAGTCTTACCAGGAAAATATCAATTTTGATCCATTAAACCAGGATGATTCCTCAAGATCTAATGACTTCGTTTCCTCCTCCTTGCCAAATAAACCTGAAATTATGGATGTATTGAGAACTTTAGAAAGAGGAGCCTTATACATAGAACAACTAGAGCGAATGTGGGTAGCCTTCCAAGTTCACCTACAAAAGATTTTAAAGAAAATAAGTTTAAAAAGATTGAGAACAAGAAGAGCAAGAAAATTAAAGTTTGGAACATAAATGGTCATACTTCATCTAAATTATTTAAGCTCAGAAGAGCCACCAAACCCCATCCAGCTAATCAATGACAATAAACATTATCAGCTGGAATGCAAGAGGCTTGGGCAACAAAAACACTATCAAAAGACTCAAATCTCTCATCACGTCCACTAAATCTTGTTTTGTAGATATCCATGAGCCTTTGATTCACTATGAAAGGATTCAAATGGTAGCCCAGAAACTGCATTTCAATGAGTTTATGAGCAATAACAGTAACAAAATTTCGGTCGTATAGCATCACGATTATATAGTAGAGGTACGTTTAAATGATGACCAGATCTTGCATTTAAAAGTCTTGCATAAGGATCTTAACAAGGACTTTATGGTTTCTATTATTTATGCTAAGTTCAGTAGAGATCTTAGATTTCCTCTCTGGGATACTCTAAAGTCTATTGATGATCCATCAAAAGAATGGATCATTTTTGGAGATTTTAATACTATTGTTAATCTCCAAGAGTAGCTCTATTGTACTACCACTACCTGAGAAGCATGGAAGACTTCAAAAATATGATCATGGACTGTAATCTCCAAGATGTTGGCTTCACTGGTTCTGCTATCACCTGGTCAAATGGTAGAAAATAGAAAAGGTTAGATAGAGTTATGTTTAATATTCCCTAGATGAACTATTTTGACTCCACCATGGTTAAGCACCTTGTAAGAAATTTCTTAGATCACTCTCATATTTCTATCACTATATCAACTAGTCTTGACAAAAAAAGACCCTTTTTAAAAAATTTAAACATGTGGGTGTTTCACCCTGGTTTTATGAAAGTTGTGGAGAAAAGCTGGGCTGAGAATACTGATGGTAACCTCTTAAATAAATTATGGTTCAAACAAAAAAGGTTAAAGGCTGATTTAAGGGACTGGAACAGGAAAGTTTTTTAGGATGTTTTTTATGTTATTAAAATATATGAAGATGAAATCAACTACAGAGAAAGCAACTAGGCCAAGAAAACTCACAACATGCTTCTAGATAGAGAAGAATCCTATTGGAGACAAAAGTCTCATTCTTCTTGGCTTAAAAATAGTGACAGAAACACAACTGCATATCACAACTTTGTAAAGAAAAGAGATAATATAAACAAGATAAATAGAATTAAAGATGGAGATCAATGGCTTACCTCTTCTGATGACATAAGTAACTCAGATAATAATTATTTTCATTCTCTTTTAACTGCTAACTTGTGTGATGATGGTACAAGGGATTACAGGGATCTTATCCCAAAGCTTGTGAAGGATGAAGATAACTCCAGAATCCTGGATATTCCTGCTATGAAAGAAATCCACAACATTGTTAATTCTCTCAGCTCAGTTTGTTTAGCAGGCTCTTATGGATTTAACGGGGAATTCTACAAGAAATATTGGCCTATTATTAGCTTTGATGTTTGTCAAGCTATTCAGGGTTTCTTTAAAGGCTACCAATTACCTACTGGTGTTCAAGTTACTGCAATCTGCATAATCCCCAAGACCTCTCACCCTAATACCTGGCAGGATTTCAGACCAATTAGTTTAACTACTATGTTGAGCAGAATAATTGGGAAAGTTATCAACAACAGACTAGCAGATATCATACCTCACCTCATTTCAGAAGAATAAGAGGCCTTTTTCGGAGGGAGAAATATTCATAACACTATCTTAATTGCCCAGGAACTCAGCCATTGATCTCAATTACAAAAACAGAGGAGGGAATGTGATTATCAAGACTGATATTGCTAAAGCTTTTGACAAACTCAACCACAGGTTTTTATTTAAAATTATTGACTCTTTTGGTTTTAATACTGATGTTGTCTCCTTGATCAGCAATTGTATTAGAAATATTCATTCTTCAATCATAACCAATGGAGAAATGAGGGGTTTCTTCAACAACACTCAGGGCTTGAGATAAGGAGACCCACTATGTCCCTTCCTCTTTATTATGGCTGAGGAATATTTAATCAAAGGAATCACAAAGCTCTTTGAGGTAATCTCAACGTAGACTGCCTAGCTTTTGCTGATGATTTTCTGATTTTCAGTAATGGTGCTGCTTCAACCATTCAACAAATTCAGACTTTCCTACAACACTACCAGAAGGTTTCAGGGCAGTTAATCAACAACAATAAATCAGAGATTATTGTTCCTTTCAATATGAATGCTCAGAGAATAAGAATTCTATAGAAAACTCTAAATTTGAAGCATACTAACTTACCATTCAAGTACCTTGGCTCTATCATTGATTCTTCAACAAGAATCTCCAAATATAACGACATCGTCTTTAAGATAAGAAACAAAATTCTTGACTGGGACAAAGCTTCTATTTCTTTTGCAGAAAGACTCACGTTGATCCAGTCTGTTCAGTGTTCTTATCCCAACTTTCTCCTCCAGCATACTACCGTCCCTAACTCTGTTCTAGACAAGACTGGAAGAATTTTTAATAAATTTCTCTGGGGTAATAAAGAAGGCAAGCAGACTATTATCTGGTCCAAATGGCACAAGAATTATAAGAATCATGCTGAAGGTGGCCTTAGTTTAAAGAAACTAGAGGATGTGCAGCTCATTTATTCTTTGAAGCTCTGGTTCATTTTTAGAGATCAAGACACCTTATGTGCTAAACTCACTGCCTCTATCTACTGCAAACAAATTCACCATGTCCTTGCTTCTTCTCCTAGCAAGAAATCTAAAATATGGTCCAAAATTATTAATGTAAGAGACATTGCTGAAAAACATATTTTCTTCAACCCTGATAGTTGCAACATGGACTTCTCGCTCGATCGATGGTGCTTAGATAAATATTTAATCCAATTCAGAAACTTTGATGATAGAAGTTGGCTTTGGAATGCTAATATGGATAAAGTTAGCAGCTTCTTGGTGGATGGTGGATGGAATTTGGAGATACTCAAGGCTATTGTCACCGACACTAAAATCAACAAAATCAGAAACATTTCCCTTAATAATGATCCTGTTTTGGTTCATTCATCACTTCCTCCAGATGGCTCATTCAATTGTAAAGAAACTTGGAAAGCAATCAAGAACAAGAGCAATAAATCCAATCTCACCTTGCTTCTAAATGCCAATTTTGCAGTAGTGAAGAATCAACTCAGCATATCTTGGTCCAATGCCACTAATCTTGGTCTATTTAGATGTTGTTTAGCTCTCTATTCAAAATTCATATATTACCTAATATGAATCTTCCTCATCTTATATAAATGTGGTACTAGTCCACTTTAAAGTAATGTGATATCCGCACAATCATCCCTTTAATCATCACCTGGCTATATGGGCTACTCGTAACAAGAAGAAGCATCTTAACCAGATTGTTAGTCCGCCAACCATCATTGCTCATATCATGTTTATCTTTTCTGGTCTTGACACTGCCAAATTGTTAAAAAATTCTCACTGGGACTGCCTCTCTTCTTCAAGTGGAAGAATCTCAAAGAAAATCGGTTCAACTTGAATACCGATGGGGCTTGTGATTCTATTGGAGAAGCAAATGGCAGTGGTCTTATTCGGAATCATAAAGGTTCAATCATCCTCGTCTTTGGAAGGCTTTACGGGGAGAATATCCCCATTATCGCTGAATGCAGAGCTCTCTTTGATGGTCTTTATATTTACCGATCTTTGAATTTCGTTAATCTGGATATCGAAGTTGACTTAGAGATTCTTGTGAGCCTTCTGCTATATGGTAAATCAACATAGTACTTGAAGCCTTTGATTAGCTGTTGTAGGAGGCTAATTCACCCTCCTATGAATATCAAACGTGTATATCGAGAACATAATCATGCCTCTGATTGGATTTCAAAGCATATTCTGAAAGAACGGATTGAAATGAACTTCAATCATAATGATTCTCCCAACCATTTAAGAGCGATTGTTTTGCTTGAAAGTATGGAGATGAGGTATTTGAGAACTAATTCTTCATATTAATGGCTTCAGTTACTCCAACTACGTCTTCGCTATCTTCCTAAAGTCGTTATTTCATCAATTTGGTCTAAATTTCTTCAAGTTGCTAATTTTCCATAATTTTACCCTAGGAATTCTGCCTCCTATGTCAATGGTGATAATCGTTTCAAATTTTGAATTTTTTTCCCTTAAGGGCTCTTAGTCCTCTTGTATTTTCAATTTAACCCTTGTACGTTCAATCTCTTTTAATAAATACAATCCACTTTGAGTGAAAATAATAATAATATTTTATCTTTATTTGATTGTGAACATTTTTAAGGATATCATATTAACTTTAGCTTGCATATTTTTTAACGATGTTGAGTTTGTTATTGATGAACAACTTAAACTTATTCTTCGTAATTCGGATATTTATATATAAAATATAATTTTCATGATAAAATCATAAAACTAAAAAGTTAGACAATGGAATATGTTTAGTCAAACAGTTATATATTATATTAGATTATAGTTTCCCTTTGATAGGCTTGTATGAGTTTACTTTCACTAGATATTCTTAAACGTACACATATTTTAAATAATACTTATGTTAATTTTAAACTTAATATATATTTTTATAATAACTACTTCAATTGTTACTAATTTAATAATATTATTTTGTATACTTAACTTTCAAATAAATTATGACATTATTCAATGAACTATTGTACTTCTACTAGTGACAAACATCATGATCGGATTTGACACACTTAAAATACTTCTTAACCTCGACATTAAAAGATTTGAACTTCACAATGATTTTTAATTTATAATGAGATATGTGTATAAAAGTTCAAAAAGTAGTATATGAAACATATGAGTTATCTTGACCATCCCATATTTGGAATGATTCACCTGAAAAAACATCTTGTTTACCATAATTCTTGCTTAATATAGGTGGAATTGGACTTGACAAGTAAGATCCAAACTGATATTTGGATTGGATTTGGGGAGAATCATGGTTGCTGGATCACTGCTAGTTACAACAATCTCCCTAAATAATGTGTACAATGCAGTCATATAGGACATGATCACCTGTTATGTAACAAAAGTCAAAAAAGATAAAAAACAATAATGGGAACTCTGATGAAGTTAACAACAAGAATAAGGTTAATAAGGAGAACAATAATAATGATGTTGAAGATATGCAGAAGATAAAATCAATTACTGTTGACAAAAGCAAAGCCACTTATATTGAAAATAAAGAAAACATTGTTAGCAATTCTGAGCAGCCCAATACACAAGATGAAGGTTGGATAACACCAAATGAAAATGAGATTACGGAAGCTATAATGTCTCTGGATAAGGATACCAAAATGACAGTAAGACTAACATTAACATCTCACCTCAGGAAGAAGAAAGACTAAGGAGCCTTCAAACAACTCCAACCTGCAAAAATAAAGAGGCTGACACGGATTTTCATATAGTCTTGACCAACAAACTTAAAGCTGTAAGAAGTTCCAAAAGGATCAAACAAAGATTAGCTTCCAAATCCTTGAATTTCTCAGAGATAAATTTTTTTACCAAATCCAGTTCAAGATAATTAACATCGTAAACTGGAACATTAAAAGAATTAACAATAAAGCCACGGTCAGAAGGCTAAACTCTATTATTTTAAAGAAAAAATATATATGCTTGTTATTCAAGAACTTATGTCTAATTCTGATAACAGGATCTCTATCACTAATAATCTTGGCTTTGATTCTTGCAGGAAACTCGTCAAACAAAATTTGGTTCTACAATAAGAAAGAAATTTCTGCTAAAATCATTTATATCATGACCAATATATCCATCTCGAAGTCTATGATCCTAATTTAAACTTATGTCTTTTGTTAACCATTTTATATGCAAAGTGTCAGTATGCTAGCAGTAGATAACTTTGGAAAGGACTCAATAATAACTTTGATGATGCTTTTACAAGATCTGGTTCATTTTTAGAGATCAGAAAACTTTATGGGCTAAACTCACTACCTCTATCTACTGAAACAAAATTCACCATGTCCTTGCTTCTTCTCCTAGCAAGAAATTTAAAATATGGTCCAGAATTATTAATGTAAGAGACATTGCTGAAAAACATATTTTATTCAACCCTGGTAGTGGAAACATGAACTTCTGGCTCGATCGATGGTGCTCAGATAAATCTTTAATCCAATTCAGAAACTCTGATGACAGAAGTTGGCTTTGGGATGCTAATATGGATAAAGTTGGCAGCTTTTTGGTGGATGGTGGATGGAATTTAGAGATACTCAAGGCTACTGTCACCAACACTGAAATCAACAAAATCAGAAACATTTCCCTTAATAATGATCCCGATTCGATTCATTGGTCACTTCCTCCAGATGGCTCCTTTAATTGTAAAGAAACTTGGAAAGCAATCAAGCATAAGAGCAATAAATCCAATCTTTACGCTAAAACCTAGAACTCTGTTACACCTAGGAAATGTTTATTCCTTCTTTAGAAAGCTCTGCGTAATTGGATTCTCACTAATACTATTCTCCAAAAGAAGCATTTTTACCTTGCTTCTAAATGCCAATTCTGCAGTAGTGAAGAATCAACTCAGCATATCTTGGTCCACTGCCACCAATCTTGGTCTATTTGGATGTTGTTTAGCTCTTTATTCAAAATCCATATATTATTCTCATATAAATGTAGTACTGGTCCACCCCAAAGTAATGTGATATCCTTCAATCATCCCTTCAATCATCACCTGGCTATATGGGTTGCTCACAAGAAAAAGAAGCATCTTAACCAGATTGTCAGTCCGCAACCATCATTGCTCATATCCTGTTTATCTTTTCTGGTCTTGACACTGCCAACTTGTTAAAAAAATCTCACTGGGACTGCCTCTCTTCCTCAAGTGGAAGAATCCCAAAGCAAATCAGTTCAAGTTGAATACCGACAGGGCTTGTGATTCTATTGGAGAAGCAAATGGCGGTGGTCTTATTCGGAATCATAAAGGTTCAATCATTCTCGTCTTTAGAAGGATTTAGGGGGAGAATCTCCTCATTATCGCTGAATGCAGAGCTCTTTTTGATTGTCTTTTAATTTACCGATCTTTGAATTATGTTAATCTGGATATCGAAGTTGACTCAGAGATTCTTGTGAGCCTTTTTCTATATGGTAAATCAACATAGTACTTGAAGCCTTTGATTAGCTGTTATAGGAAGCTAATTCACCCTGCTATGAACATCAAACGTGTATATCGAGAACATAATCATGCTTCTGATTAGATTTCAAAGCATTTTTTGAAAGAACGGATTGAAATGAACTTCAATCATAATGATTCTCCCAACCATTTAAGAGCGATTATTTTGCTTGAAAGTATGGAGGTGGGATATTTCAGAACTAATTATTCAGATTAATGGCTTCAGTTACTCCAACTACGTTTTCTCTATCTTCCTAAAGTCGTTATTTCATCAATTTGGTCTAAATTTCTTCTAGTTGCTAATTTTCCACAATTTTACCCTAGGGATTTTGCCTCCTATGTCAATGGTGATAGTCGTTTCAAATTTTTGAATTTTTTCCCTTAAGGGCTCTTAGTCCTCTTGTATTTTCAATTTAACCCTTGTACGTTCAATTTATTTTAATAAATACTATACACTTTGATTGAAAATAATAATAATATTTTATTTCTATTTGATTGTGAACATTTTTAAGGATATCATATTAACTTTAGCTTGCATATTTTTTAACGATGTTGAGTTTGTTATTGATGAACAACTTAAACTTATTCTTCGTAACTCGGATATTTATATATATAATATAATTTTCATGATAAAATCATAAAACTAAAAAGTTAGACAATGGAATATGTTTAGTCAAACAGTTATATATTATATTAGATTATAGTTTCCCTTTGATAGGCTTCTATGACTTTACTTTCACTAGATATTCTTAAACGTACACATATTTTAAATAATACTTATGTTAAGTTCAAACTTAATATATATTTTTATAATAACTACTTCAATTGTTACTAATTTAATAATAATATTTTGTATACTTAACTTTCAAATGAATTATGACATTATTCAATGAACTATTGTACTTCTACTAGTGACAAACATCATGATCAGATTTGACACACTTAAAATACTTCTTAACCTCGAAATTAAAAGATTTATAGTTCACAATGATTTCTAATTTAAAATGAGATATGTGTATAAAAGTTCAAAAAATAGTATATGAAACATATGAGTTATCTTGACCATCCCATATTATGAATGATTCACCTGGAAAACATCTTGCTTACCATAATTCTTGCTTAATATAGGTGGAATTAGACTTGACAAGTAAGATCCAAACTGATATTTGGATTGGATTTGGGGAGAATCATGGTTGATGGATCACTGTTAGTAACAACAATCTCCCTAAGTACTTTGTACAATGCAGTCATATAGGACATGATCACTTGTTATGTAACAAAAGTCAAGAAAGATAAAAAAATGATGAGAACTCTGAGGAAGTTAACAACAACAATAAGGTTAATAAGGAGAACAATAATAATGATGTTGAGGATATGCAGAAGATAAAATCAATTACTGTTGACAAAAGCAAAGCCACTGATGTTGAAAATAAAGAAAACATTGTTAGCAATTCTGAGCAGCCCAATACACAAGATGAAGGTTGGATAACACCAAATGAAAATGAGATTACGGAAGCTATAATGTCTCTGGAAAAAGGATACCAAAATAAAAGTGAGACTAACATTAACACCTCACCTCAGGAATAATAAAGACTAAAGAACCTTCAAACAACTCCAACTTGCAAAAATAAAGAAGCTGACACAGATTTTCATATAGTCTTAAACAAAAAAATTAAAGCTGCAAGAAGTTCCAAAAGGATCAAACAAAGATTAGCTGCCAAATCCTTGAATTTCTCAGAGATAAAAATTTTTACCAAATCCAGTTCAAGATGATTAACATCCTAAACTGGAACATCAAAGGAATCAACAATAAAGCCACGGTCAGAAGGCTAAACTCTGTTATTTTAAAGAAAAAATCTATATGCTTGCTATTCAAGAACCTATGTCTAATTTGGTTCTACAATAAGAAAGAAATTTCTGCTAAAATCATTTATATCATGACCAATATATCCATCTCGAAGTCTATGATCCTAATTTAAACTTATGTCTTTTGTTAACCATTTTATATGCAAAGTGTCAGTATGCTAGCAGTAGATAACTTTGGAAAGGACTCAATAATAACTTTGATGATGCTTTTAACAAGCCCTAGGCTATAACGGGAGATTTTAATGCAATGATATCTCTTGACGAGCAAGCTGGTTGTACTACTTACTTAAATGCTAGTGCTGAGGAGTTTATTGATATAATAAGAGAGTGTTGCCTTGAAGATGTTGGGTATTATGGCTCTAAGTTAACCTGGAATAAGAACTCTTAGTGAAAAATACTAGACAGAGTTCTTGTTAACTCTAACCGGTTTTCCTGTTTAATGAAACTAAAGTGATGCATATGGTTAGGACTTTCTCAGACCATAGCCCTCTATGTATCACCATAAATAACAATAATGAGTTCATCCATAATTTTTTTAAGTTTCTGAATATATGGACCAAAGATCCTGAGTTTATTTCCTTTGTGGAAAATAACTAGAACAAAAGGCTTGAAGGTTATCCTATGTTTGTTTTCTGGAAAAATATAAATAGGTTAAAAACGTCTTAAGGGGTGGAATAAGTCCCATTTTGGAATATCTTTGTGAAAGTGAATGAAGGTGAAAAACATGCAAAAGATATGGAAATTATGCATCAAACTCAAAACAGCCTTAATTCTAAATGAAATCTTTCTAAAGCTAATGCAGAGATCCTTTTAGCTCTTAATATGGAGGAGAGCTACTGGTATTAAAAGGGTTACACCAAGTGGCTAGGGAGGGTGATAAAAATACTAAACTCTTTCACAATTTTTTCAACATAAGAAGAAAAAAGAGAAACATAAATAACACCAGGGATGAATGAGGGTGGCTTATGGATAAGGAGCTTATTGGGAAGTCTGTTGCAAATTAATTTAAGCAAGTTATAGTTGTTTTCCCTTATTCCTGCAATGAAGAAGAAGATAAGATGATGAATACTACCATTTTTAATTGCATCCCTAAAGTCATAAATGATAATGATAATGCTCATCTTATGGTTGATCCTACTGAAAAGGAAATTTATGATATCATAAGTAATATAAATCCTTGTAAAGCTACAGGTATGGATGGTTTTAATGGGGTCTTCTTTAAAACATGTTGGAGAATTATCAAAGATGATTTGTGTCACACTATGATAGTATTCATCCATGGCCATAAAATACCCAAAGATATGCTTACAACTGGAGTATGTCTAGTCCATAAGACCTCTAATCCTATAACATGGAAGGATTTTAGGCCAATAAGCCTTTGCAACCTTCTTAATAGGGTTATGTCTAAAGTGATCAACAACAGGTTACTTTCCTTTCTACCTAAAGTTAAATCTAGAAATCACGCTGCTTTTATACCTAACAATGCTATCCATGATCACATCCTTATAGCTAAAGAGCTTCTTTGTGATCTTAATAAAAATAAAAAGTCTAAAAATATTCTAATTCAATTAGATATATCAAAATCCTTTGACAAGTTATCACACTCTTTCATTATTAATTTTTTAAAGTTCTTTGGATTCTCTGAGTGTTTTATTATCTTAATTAAAAGCTTGATCAGTTTTGTCTTTGTCTTTTTGCTTATAAATGGTGGAGTTTATGATTTCTTTAAACAAAAGCAGAGGCCTTAGGCAGGGGGATCCCCTCTTCCCCAGCCTCTTTATTCTAGCAGAAGAAGTCTTTATTAGAGGCTTACATAACTTGTTTATTGAATACACTGATTTGAATTATCATTCTAGCAGTAACATACTTATTCCTAGCCTTGTTTTTTATGGATGATATTCTGGTTTTTACCAACAGTTTGGTGGGTTCTATTAGAAAGATTGGTATAAAACTTATATCTATCAAAGTGTTTAAGGTCAATCTATAAACAAAGACAAAACGAAAATTAGTTTTCCTTCTAGGATTAATAAGGTTAGGCTTGTTATCTCTAATATTTCAGGCTTTAGTGCTAGCTCGCTTCCAATAGAGTATTTGGGAATCACCATAAACAATAAAAATAAAAGAAATAAATACATTAATCTCATCAACATAACTAATAAAAGAAACAATGAATGGGAAGACAAAAACCTGCATTCGCGGGAAGACTCCCTCAGATTGAGACTACCTTGATGTCTATTACAAACTACTCGATCCAGACCTTTTACATTCCCAAGTTTGTTATTCATAAAATTGAAAGCATCTATAACAGGTTTCTATGGGGCTTCACCTCATCTGAGGAAAGAATTCATTGGGCCTCCTGGAAAGCCATCTGCAAAACCTATCAAGAAGGGGGCTTGAACATGCGATGCATCAGTGATCTTTAAGACTCGTACTCCTACAAAATATGGCTGGACTTTAGAAGTAAAAATAGCTTATGGTCAGCTCTGCATAAGACTTACTGCAAAAACCTCCACCCATTACAGGCCCCTTATAACAAGCCTAGTTTATGTACGTGGAGAAGGATAACTAAAATCAAGAAAATTGCTCAGGAAAACATTACCTGGAAGCTTGGCAAAGGGAACATAAAATTTTGGCTTGAGAGCTGGTATGGGGATCCTCCATTGGTCCTCTTGAATGAAAACTATGACAACACTGGATATAGACATCAGTTAGTTAAAGAGTTCTGGAGAAATGATAATTGGGACTTTAATAAACTACACATGTTCTTAAAAGATGATGCAATTGATAAGATCAAAACTTTGTTTGTTAACCCTAATCTTGAAAATTCAATCATCTAGGGCCTTTCTAAGGACACGAAGTTCAGTCTTAGGTGCTTCTAACTTGTATGAAAAACTTAGTCCACTAATGGCTGAGTTGATGGCTCTTCTCGATGAATTAATACTTTACAAAATAAATAACTGGAATAAAGTTCAGATCGAAACTGATTCTCAAACTTTTAAAAATATGCTCATAAGTGGTAACTACCCATATCATCTTAATATAACTCTTAAATGTTGTAGAAAGTTAATTTCCTCTAGCATGACCATCTCAATCATTTCAAGGTATCAAAACATGGCAGCCGACTAGCTCGCCATGTGGACCTTGAAATGCAAACAGAAATTTCTATTTACTGAAAATCAAGCACCTAATCAATTGAAGGCCATTACAATTCTAGAAAGCATGAATCTGGGTTACCTGAATGTGGATGATTGACAGAGTCTAATGCTGGGCAGCAAGCACTACTTGACAATTGCCATAATTGTTCTTGTCTCTTTATTTTATAGGTTAGGCGTGGAAGATCTGAAAACTCATAGCTTTATGCAACAAATCATCATATCTCTATCGGATTGAAAAAATGGTTGTCTTCATAAGATTCCTGGTTCACCTGTCTGGGTAAGCGTCCTGGAGTCTTTCCTCAAATGAACGGTGCCGGAAATCTTTTAAACTAGGTCTAGCTCCGTCTCGATTGAAAATGTAGCTGAATTTAATCTCTCAAGTCTCAGTCCTCCTTCTCATCATTCTAATTAGCGATGGAAGCCTTGTTTGGTAAAGCTTCTGTCTTCACAAGAGATCTGAAATATTTTTGCTAAATTGTGGCGCTGGATTTTGAGCTCTAATCTTGGGAAAGATCCATTTTGGTCGATAATGTAGCTGGTTGCATCTCTCTTGACTTAAAATATCACCTCCCATTTTTGAGCAAAATCTGACTGGGTGTCTTTCCCCTCTGTGAGGGGTTGAATCTTCTGGATTCACTATTCAAGGACCTGAGCTTCGATTAGTAAATTAAATTGATTCTAATCCCTGGGCAGCAAGCATTGTTTGACGAACGCCTTCTATTTCCTTGTGGTTGTTTTGCAGGTTTGGGGCGAAAGACTTGTCTTCGTAAAGATAATGTTCTACACAAGAGTTCTGGAGTTCTTCCTCGAACTTGTGGAGCTGAAATCTTGGGAAAGTGTCATTTTGGTGGACAACCGTTTGAAAAATCTGGACAAATATAAGATCTGAAATTCTATGCTCATTTTGGTCCTCATTTGCCTGGTAGCGACGTTGTTTAGCTATTTTAGTCTTCAATCAAGTTTACGTGCTGGAATTTTTTATTGACAATTGCTAATCGAAGGCTTCTCTCAAGTTTGGAAGTGGTTTCCCTCTTTAAGCAGGATGATTCCTTGTTTTTCCAATCAAAACGATTTTGCTTTGATTTTAGTGGAAATTGGGTTAACAATTTAGTCTACTTAAAGTCTTAACCGTAATGGGTTAAATATTTTGTGCACAGACATATGGCTTAATTTCAAAGCTCATCAAATAAATTTTTTGTTTAAATAATTTATATATATATATATATTCAAATATGATCTATTTACATAAAATATGATTTTTTTTTTTTGTTTTACAAAATGATACAAATAAAACCGCAATTTATAATCTTTAATTTAGTAACCGAAAAAGGATTCTCACCATTTTATTCGACGGGATTGTCAAATAGACAGGCCGTAGTAATTTCAGTGAGGCCCATTCTTTCTTCTTATAGTACTATCTAACCCGTTTTCTCAACCAGATCAATCATGTCCTTCTCCATCCGTTTCTTTCGTTTTTCAAAGGTAAAAACAGTAGTTTTAAGAAAACGTCAAGGTCAATTTTGATCTTTTGATTTGATTATTCAAAGACAGACACGGGTCACTACAGACTCGGATCTTCACTAGCAGAATTGAACGGACAAGGACAACTTTGTCACCAATATAAAAATCCAAAATTTTCAGTTTTTTGAAACTCTATTTGATTTTGTGAAACTTTCCAGGTTAATTACGCTCGTCTTTTTTATATTCGTCAATTACATTGCTCATGTTGTTTTCTTTTAAATTACAAAATATAAATTGATTGATTTGGTATTTTAGTGTCAATTTGTTTAATTAAAATACGTAATTCGACAAGGTAATGATTCATAGTTTTGCGTATGTCGTTCGATTTGATTTGCTTTAGATGATCTTTCTAAAAAAAATTAATTGACTTAAAAAATTCAAATTTTACAAAAGAATAAGTTTGTGGTGATTACTTGGCGTTCAGGTTAGTGACTGAAGATGGCAGAAGCTGATGATATTCAGCCACTCGTCTGCGACAATGGAACCGGAATGGTTAAGGTACTAAAATCACTCTAATCATGTCTGAATTGATACAAAATCTTAGATCGTAGTAATGTTTTTTAATCTATGTTGGGTTGGTAGAAATTGAAAATGTTGTTGATTTTGTTAGGCTGGATTTGCCGGTGATGATGCACCAAGAGCTGTGTTCCCTAGTATTGTTGGTCGACCTCGTCACACCGGTGTGATGGTTGGCATGGGACAAAAAGATGCCTATGTTGGTGATGAGGCTCAATCTAAACGTGGTATTTTAACTTTGAAATATCCGATCGAGCACGGTATTGTGAACAATTGGGATGATATGGAGAAGATATGGCATCATACTTTTTATAACGAACTTCGCGTGGCACCTGAAGAACATCCGATTCTTTTGACAGAAGCTCCTCTTAATCCTAAAGCTAATCGTGAAAAGATGACTCAAATCATGTTTGAGACTTTTAATGCTCCGGCTATGTATGTTGCTATTCAGGCTGTTCTTTCTTTATACGCAAGTGGTCGTACAACTGGTAAGAAAAATTTCCCATGATGTTTTGTTGAACATAGAGTTGTTCTAACTAGTATGTGTTGTTGTTCACAAAATTCAATTGGTAGTAAGGGTGAAAGAAAAGTCTGATTACGGGTTAGAATGAGATCGAACAAAACTTTGTACTAAATAATAGTTAGAACTCCGGATTTCGGTTCTGAACTAACCCCGTTAACCGGACCCTAGTTGGTTTCGACATTTGGTTTTGGAATGTAAATTTTTGTTTTTATAAAACTATCTTGTAATTTCTTTGTCTCAGAGCCTCATTTTCAACATGATCTGAAACGAAACTGGTTAACCGGATTTGTCTGGCCCAAAATATTATCCGAATCGATAAATTTTCATTAGTTCTAGTTGTCCGAATACGGATCGGACCTATAATTCAAATTGAAGGATACTTCTTTGTCTAATCCAAATTTCAGACATAATATTCATTTAGTTGTTCAATTTTTCTGGATCAAACAATATTTGTTACGGTGGTTTAAACAATATCTTGCCACCCCTAGTCTGTGTTGTCTTAAATCAACTAACTGAGTTGTTATTATATCATCCAAGCGTCCTTGAGTTCTTCTGGTCGCTTATGTCCATTTCTTGTGGCAGGTATTGTATTGGACTCTGGTGATGGTGTCAGCCACACCGTCCCAATCTACGAAGGGTATGCACTACCACACGCCATCCTCCGTCTCGACCTTGCAGGTCGTGACCTCACCGACCACCTCATGAAGATTCTTACAGAACGCGGATACTCCTTCACAACATCAGCCGAGCGTGAAATCGTGCGAGACGTGAAAGAGAAACTATCCTACATCGCCCTCGACTTCGAACAAGAACTCGAGACATCCAAAACAAGTTCCTCTGTTGAAAAAACTTATGAGTTACCTGACGGTCAAGTTATCACCATCGGGGCCGAACGTTTCCGATGCCCTGAAGTTCTTTATCAGCCGTCTCTGATCGGAATGGAAGCTGCAGGGATTCACGAAACGACTTATAACTCTATCATGAAGTGTGATGTCGACATAAGGAAGGATTTGTATGGTAATATTGTTCTCAGTGGTGGAACTACTATGTTCCCGGGTATTGCGGATAGAATGAGTAAGGAAATCACGGCGTTGGCTCCGAGTAGCATGAAAATTAAGGTGGTGGCTCCCCCGGAGAGGAAATATAGTGTCTGGATTGGAGGCTCGATCTTAGCTTCGCTCAGTACTTTCCAGCAGGTATGTCATTGATTGATAATGATGGAATTGTAGGGGTTGTATAATATTGTCCCACCGTCGAATTTTTCTGATCTGATGAAAAATTGCGTATAGACATGAATTTTTCCAACAGACGTGATCAAAGTTTGATCGGATCTGATTCCAACCAGTAACCAAATTATTACAAGATCTAGTTCTTTTGGTTTATCAGTATCTGTTTGTGTGAAGCGACATTGTAATAACTTTCTGATAACCTTTACTTGAATGCAGATGTGGATAGCGAAAGCTGAATACGACGAATCGGGTCCGTCTATCGTGCATAGGAAATGCTTCTAATCGAGTCGAACTTGATAAACATAAAGATCGGTATTTTTTGCTAAATTTCATTGAAGTAGTCTGCTGCTCATAAGATCTTTGTTTCCCTTGAAATTGTTAATCTAATGCTGAAGCAATTAGATTAAGCTAGAGGGAGAAATGAATTCTTACATTTGGTTACATATACTATTTCAGTTCACTGGTTGTTGTACTTTATTTGTATTTGTAATTCCAATTCCAATTTAAATCTATGTACTATGCACAAGATCTTCATATTCTTCCTTCTAAAGAAATAACTATGATAGAGCACATCATCTCCTTGTCGTATTGGTATTTCGAGTAACTCATGTAAGTCAATTCCTGCAATTGACAAACATATACATTTTTTATAAAAAAGAATATGAAAAGAAAAAGAAAAAATCAAACTTTTATAGAACATAGTTTTAAAAACCAACGTGAATCTGATATTTTTTGAATTTACTATAGAAAAAATTGTTTGAAAAACAAATTTCCATTATAAATGAGTTGTTTGAAAACTTCAAAAAATCTGTGAACTAAAATCCTAATAATAAAACAAGAAATCGTCCAAGAAAGCTCCAAGAAAGCTTCTCTCCCAAGAAAGTTTTTGATTTGTTTTAGGTTTCTTGTGCTCTAAGAAATCTTCTATTCGGTTTCTATTATTGCTTCTCTTCCTCCTGGCCTCTTTCCATCTTGTTTGTGTTGCTGTTACACTGCTTTGGCTGCGGTGGGTCTTCTTTGTGGCTTGGTCATCGCTGGCTGAGCCGGTGATCGGGCTCTACAATGGCTGTGAACTCTCTTACTCTTGGAGAGTTTCCGCCTTTGAGTAATAACTCTGTGAACAGCCTCCCTGGATTGAATGGTGGGTTGGCAGATAGGAGACTATTTACAGAAGTTTTGAAAAACAAAGCTGTATCGGATGAGTTTCAATCGGAGAGTACCATGTTTTATGAAGATCACAACGTGATCCAGTTCTCTAAGCATGTTAAGAAGGATCTGCTAGTTCAGTCAAGGTTCAATCTGGTGGCTAAGTTCAGTGAAGGCATCCCCAAAAGGTCTGTTTTTCAGGCCTTTCTTGATTCTTTCAAGTTTAAGGGGCTGTTTACATACGAAGCTATTGATTCAAGGCAGATTGTTGTTGAGTTTTCTGTGATGGAAGATGCTGATAGATTTTGGATGAAAAGGTTTTGGAAGGTTGAAAGCAAGATTATGAGGGTTGTCAAGTGGTGTCCTCAATCCAACAGAAATCATGAAAGTCTGGTGACCTTACTTTGGGTCAGGTTTGAGAGGGTGCCTGTGTTTATGTATAACAGATCTGTTATACATGATCTAGCTTCGTCTCTTGGGTTTGTGCATCAGGTGGTGGTGCCTGATATTGACAGAGCAAGAATTAATGCTTGCTTCGCATTGGTAGAAATTGATGTGTCTAGGATTCTGAAAAGAAAGCTTTGGGTTGGTTTTGGCAAAGATGATGGGTGCTGGTTAGGAGTGAGTTACAAGAATGCTCCCTGTTATTGTCAGTCTTGCCATCACTTAGGGCATGGCTCTGAGACTTGTAAAAAGAACTTGGTGAAAGATTCAAAGACTGAGAAAAAAAGCACTGATGTTATTGATAAAGACTCTGATCAACAGGTTTTACAGGAAAATGTTACAGATATTCAGACACTCAAGCCTACTAAGATTCAAACATTTACACAAGTTTACAGAAGAAAGTTAAAATCAATCATTACTACAAAGGACAGGTCTTCTGTTTCTTGTCCTTCAACAAGCCTTGCAACTCCTATTAATGAGAAGGCTGTTCCTGAAGGTGTCCCTGAGCTTATCAGTGCTCTTCAAAATCTTGAGGAGGAAGATGTTTCTTTGGGCACTGATATTAGGCATACTTCTCCTTGTAGGGGAAATGTTGGGAGCTATAACCCTTCTCCAAGGGCTAGTACTAATGACCCTGATGATGGCTTTGAATCTATTATCTCCAGCATAGTTAAATCTGCAAACAAGAATAGCAACTCAAGAAGGTTATCTATAAACTCTCTGAGAAAGAGGGAAAAAGGTCATAATAGGTCTGTTTCTGATAATGTTTAAGGCTTTAAGTTGTAATGCCCGTGGTATTAATAACAATCCTACTATTGCTAGGCTTAAATTTATCATTAAGAATGAGAATGTTAAGTTGATCACTATACAAGAACCTATGGCTAGAGAAGATAAAATAGAACAGATTGCTAGGAGGATTGGCTTTGACAATTACATGGCTAATGTTTCTAATAAAGTCTGGTTTTTCTGGCCTAATGATATTAAAGTTACTGCTATTGTTAATCATGAGCAGTTTTTGCATCTTGAGATAGATTATGCTTCTTTCAATTGTTTTTTTACTTCAGTCTATGCTAAGAATCAAAGAGTGCAGAGACAGTCTGTATGGAGTCAGTTAGGGAATCTTACCTGTGATATGAAGCCTTGGATAATTGCTGGTGACTTCAATACCACTAGAAGTCCTGATGACCAGCTCAATTGCATTAACTACGATGGTATCAGTGCTGATGCTTTCAATGAATTCATCAGGCACTGTAAGTTGGATGTTCCTGGGCACTGTGGGTCTCGTTATACCTGGAGCAACAATAATGCTTGGAAGAGGTTAGATTGGGTTTTAGTCAATCATAAGATGCTTAATGACTTGAGCATTCAGGTTTGTCACATGGTCAGAACTTGTTCTGACCATGCCCCTCTCTTAATTTCTGTTAATAAAGCCTCTGTTATCAACTCTAAGAAAGGTTCTTTCAAATTTATCAATGCTTGGACTAATCATCCTGATTTCATGAATTGTGTGAGTCAGAATTGGTCCAAGCATTGTAATGGTGGTGTGAATACCATCTTTTGGTACAAGCTTAAAAGGTTGAAGGTGTTTTTAAAAAACTGGAATCACACTACTTTTGGAAACATTTTTAATAAAGTTAAAGCTGCTATTATTGAAGTTGATAACTGTGAGCTTATTCATCAGAATTCTAATAATAACATTTCTAAGTCTAATCTTTCTAAAGCCAATAGCATTCTTATCCTTGCATTAAAGGATGAAGAATGCTATTGGAAACAAAAATGTTTTAATGCTTGGTTGAATGATTGCGATGGGAATACTAAGCTTTACCATAGTTATGTTGAAAAGAAAAGAAAGAGAAATTATATTGCTGGTATTAAAGATAATGGGTGTTGGCTTACTGATCAGTGTGATATAGCTTCTTCTGTTGTTGATCATTTTAGCAAGCTCCTTTCCTGTGATTTAAATGACAATAGATTAATTGATATTCAAGATTCTATTCTAAACAATATTCCTAAGATTGTATTGGACAGGGAGAATGAGGAGATCATTAAGCCTATATCTATGGATGAAATGAGAGCTGTTATTAATGATATGAAGAAGGACAGTGCCCATGGCACTGATGGGTTCAATTCTTTTTTTCTTAAGCATTGTTGGAGTATTATATGTTATGATCTGTGCAATACATTAAATGCTTACCTTGCTGGTTGTGATATCCCTAATGGTGTGTTTTCAACTGGAATTGTGCTTGTTCCTAAAATTGCTAACCCTATTACCTGGAACAATTACAGGCCCTTAAGTATGTGCACTATTTTAAATAGATTATTCTCTGCTATTATTAATAGGAGAATATCATTTATTCTTCCTAGAATCATTTCCAGAGGCCAGAGTGCCTTTGTTAAGGATAGGGTTATTCATGATAATGTTTTAATTGTCAAGGAGATGCTCCATAACATTAGAATGAAGCCTTCTAAAGGCAATATCATCATGCAATTAGACATGACAAAGGCGTTTGACAGAATGTCTCACACCTTTGTCATTAATACTTTAAAATGTTTTGGATTTGCTGATGATATTGCCTCTTTAATCTATAGGCTGATCTCCAATGTGATGGTTTCTGTTTTAATAAATGGCACTTGTTCTGGTTACTTTCCTCAGAAGACAGGTTTAAGACAAGGAGATCCTTTATCTTCTTGCCTTTTTATCCTGGCTGAGGAAGCTCTCTTAAGAGGGCTATCTAATCTATATGCTTCTAATAATAGTGTGCAATATTACTTAAAATCTGGTTATATCTTACCCTGCTTAGCCTTTGCTGACGACATTATTGTCTTCTCCAACAGTGCTCCTTCTTCTATAAATTTCTTGAGCCAGCTGCTGGACAAATATCAACTTGAATCAGGGCAGATGATTAACAGAGAGAAGACTAAAATAATTACCTCTTCTAGGTGCTCCAGTGTCAACACTGCTAGGATCAGTTCTAACTTGGGCTTCCAGATTGAGCAGGCTCCTTTTAGCTACCCGGGAGTCACTATTGCTGCAAACAACAAAGGAAAGCATTACATTCCTCTTATTTCTAAGATTCATAATAAAATTAATGAATGGGACCTGAAGAACCTGTCTTATAGTGGCAGATTGTCCCTTATAAGACATGTTCTTCATCCCATTATCTATTTTTGGATGCAGAATAGTCTAATCCCTAAGAATATCTTGACCAAAATTGAGATGTGTTTCAATAAATTTCTTTGGAGACCTAAGTTTAATGATAGTGCTATTCACTGGGCTGGCTGGAGAAGTATGTGTAAGCCTTTTGAAGAAGGGGGTTTGAATATCAAACTACTGTCTGATATTCAACTCACTTATTCATTCAAGCTTTGGTTTTTATTCAGAAAAGGGAAGTCCCTTTGGTCTGATCTTATTACCAAAACCTATTACCTGAATATGCATCCTACTATTGCTAAGTGTTGTGTCTCTGATTCTATTGTTTGGAAAAGGTTGCACTCTGTCAAAAATGGGGCTGACCAGTATATTCAGTGGAAGGTGGGCTGTGGTGAGGTTGATTTCTGGAGAGACTCGTGGCTTAACATGCCTCCTATTATAACTGAGCAAAATGATTGGTACCTTCCAGCCAAAGTCAAATCTTTTTGGAAAAACGATAGATGGGATTCCATTCTTCACTCAATCCTTTCTCATGAGAGGTATCAACGCTTGAGCAGTGTTAATATCAATCATGTTCAGGATGATGTGATAGAATGGAGTCTTTCTAAAGATAAAAACTTCAATACAAAAATCAGTTGGGAAAATATTAGGAAAAAAAGCAATAAGTCTTTCTTTTTTAAAAGAATTTGGCATAACTTCATTCCTACAAAATTTTCATTTTTATGCTGGAAGATACTAAATAACTTTGCTCCGATTGATAGTGTGCTCTCCAGAAAGCACTTCTATATAGTTTCGAAGTGCCAGTTTTGTTGTAATTATGAAGATACATCCCACCTCTTCATTAATTACAGTTTTGCCTGGCACTTATGGAACTATTTTGGTTTCCTGTTTAACGTCCCAGTTAAGCGATTTATGACTCTTCGTCACATGCTGTTTGTGTGGCTCGGTTTTTCTAAGAGTAATTTTCATGTTACCCATATTGTTCCACAAATCATTGTGTGGACAATTTGGTTTAACAGAAATCACTCTAAATTTTATAAGCCTATTGACTCTGCTTGTGGTGCTATTAACAGAGTTAATCGATTTATCCTAGGTATAGACTCTAAACTTAAACCTAAGCACTGGGCTGGAACTGTGAATGCAGGAACTCATATGGGAGCTATGTCCATTAATGAAAGGAAAGTTCGTTACCTGAAATGGAAGGCGCCTGATCCTGGCAGAGTGAAAATTAACACTGATGGCGCTTGCTCCTTCTCTGGTGAGGCTTCTGGTGGGCTCATTGTGCGCGACGATCAGGTCAATCTCATCGAGGACGCTGGCTTTCTGTTTGGCAAGATTAGTCCATTGCAGGCTGAAAGGAAGGCTTTATTGGAGGCCCTGGTTCTGTGTCGAATGAGAGGTTGGAGTGAGGTTGATCTTGAGTCAGACTATTTGACTTTGATCAATGATTTGTCGTCTAACTTTGATTCGAATGGCTCCAGAGATGTTATCAGGCCTCTGCTTCCCTCTGCTGTGCGATTTCGTCACATTTCAAGATTGGAGAATGCTGCTGCAGACTGGATCTCGAAGTGGATCTTGAACGAGAAGAGAAACTGTTCTTTCACCACTCATGATACTCCCAACCCTCTCCTAGCTATCATTGTGCTTGAAAGCTTAGGAGTAGGGTACATCGATCTGGGTTAGGAGTGTGGTTTTTCGAGCTTGTTTGTTGTGTATCTCGATTTGGAGTTGATTTCGGGCGATTTGGTGGTGGTTGGTTGGGTGATTTGCTTCCGATTAGGAGGATGAAGGGTTTGTAGGGTTGATAATGGTGGCTGCTGCTCTTTTAGGGTTTCATCTTTTGAATTTGGGAATTGCTGAATTAGGGATTGGTGTGGCTGAGTAGCTCGATTAGGGTTTCAAGTCTACTTGGATTATTGGCGAATCGGGTCTTAGTTGGGCCTGGTTATTTTCTCTTGTATTAGTCCCCTTGACTGTGTGGGTTTGCAATTTGGCCCATTCATTGTAATGTTCGCTCAAATATTAATATAGTTACTCTTTTGCCAAAAAAAAAAAGTTCGAATCTATTACCGACTTTCTTAGCTGCACGAAAGAGAAGTTCTTGAACGAGATGTTGTATGGATATCTCCTCCAGGTGTAGATAATTAACTTAGTAACAGCTTCTTTGTTTGAAAAGTCTTGGTATAGCCCATCGGACGATACGATCAAGAACCTATCTTCTGGGCCTAGTCTATGGTGATAGAGAGAAGGCAAGCAAGCAGTATATAGTGAATCTTCTCTCTAATCAATCTTCAACACTTCAAGAAGAGTATTGTTCCATTTAGGCTGCACACAGTTAAAAACAAAATTGTAGAATCAAATGGAAGCAACCTCAGAATGGAGGGCATTTGGCGAGTTAGCGGTGCGCGGAATTTTCCTGACAACTGAAAAAAATATAAATATTTTGTTCACGACAGTACAGTTCAATTTTAGATTGTTGGTTACATAAAATTGAAGGGATTGTTTTGTCTTATGACAAATGTGTAAAATATTTTGTTGGAAATCAAGTGTGAATTATAAGATGGAGTTAGAGAGTAGTCAATATTATTGTCCAGTATTACTTAATCCATAAAATATCAATCCAATAACAATCAGGTGGTATATTAGAAGATCAACATCCAATTAAGAAAGATGGACTCTAATGGAAATACGAGCCTATAAGATTGACGGTTCAAAAAATGATATGAAGAAAAACATCACAATTAGAAGATGTGGGGGATGTTGACGTGGATGAGGGAAAGATAATAAAGATTGGTGGTCATTTAAGTTCGGAATTAAAAAGAAAACTTGTAAAAAAAATTAAGAAAAAGTTTAGAAGTTTTTGCTGGGAGTATTGAAGGTGTTACATGAGTTACTAGATCAAAGGTTGTCCATGAATTATCTATTGATAAGAGGTTAAGACCAACTCATCAAAATAGAAGAGTTTTTTCTTCAGAAAAAAGTTGAAGCTATAATGAAAGAAGTGGAAATGATATTAAAGATGGGCCATATAAGAGTATCTAAATATCTAACATAGATAGCAAATCCAATATTAATTAAAAATGGTCAAGAGCGGAGAGAGTGTAGATTTTACATCTCTTAATAGAGTTTGTCCAAAGAATTTTTTTCATCGACTTCGTATTGATCAGTTAGTGAATGCAACATTGGGACATGAATTTATATCGGTGGTGGATGCATATTCGAGTACAATCAGATCAAGATGCACATAAAAGATGAAGAGTATACAACATTCATTATACAGAGAGGTTTATATTGTTATTTAGTCATGTCGTTCGGGTTAAAAAATGTTAGGTTAACGTATCAAAGGCTCGTGAATCACGTCTTTCCCCTTAGGAATGTGTTACAGAAATCAGATATTTCAAGTCGTCTCATATATTGATCTATATAGTTAGGAGTGTACGAGATTCATTCTGAATTTCATTCAATTATTAAGGCAAAAATGGTTTTAAATTTTATTAATGAGCTTTTGAAGAAAAGTATTTGTGAGGAAAACAAACTAAAGGAAGGTGTACAAACAAGTTGTGAGTTAGTTATTCGAGCAGATGAGGCTTCTGCGACAAAAAATTTAGGAGCTTGTATAATTTTGCAAACCCCTTATGCATAAGAAATCAAGTAGACGATCAAGTTTTAATTTGAAGTGAGAGAAAATAGAGTAGAATATGAGGCTATATTAGCGGGTATAAATTTAGCTCGTATATGTGATGCATCAAATGTTAAGATAATTTCTTATTCAAAGTTGGTGATAAGTCAAGTTAAAGGGTTATTTGATGTAATGCAAGAAAATATAATGGTTTATTTAGAGAAGCAATTAGATGAATATTTTGAAAATGTTATATTTGATCAAGTACCTCGTGAATTAAATGTTAAAGCATTTGGCTAAATTCTGTTGCTTAGAATATAGTCCTTTGATAATTACATAAGAGCATCTTTCATATCAGGTAGGAGTTAAAAATACTAAGATTTTGACCATAAATGAAAATGAAGATTAGAGTCATGAATACTTATCATATTTTAAAGATGTGAAATTTCAATAAGATAAATTTTTAGCACGAGTTTCAAAAATAAGAGTAACAAAATTTTGGTTCTTAACTAAATTCTTTATAAAAAAGTATCATGAGACCTTTATTAAGATGTTTGTGTAAACATAGGCATTGTTTTAAGAGATTTGCTTGAAGAAGCGGACGAAGCTCATTAGTGATACAAGAGTTTTCTAATACAAGTCACCTACCAATCGATGTTATGACTTTAGTTCCTTCACCGTGTCATATCGATAAGTGGGGCATTGATTTGGTTGGTGCCTGCCCATGACAACAAGCCACATTAGAAAAAACTAAGCCATATGAATTTTGTGACTTTTAAAAATATAATATTTTATGTAGGTTTGGAGTACCTCAGATTTTGATGACGGTTAATGGTCCATAATTCAAAAATGATTTAAAATATAATATGGCTATCAGCCATGCTTATAAAATATAGCCATATTCGCTATCAGCCAAGCTTATTATATAAAAATATAATATGTTCATACAAAGGGTTGTAGGATTATATGTCAATGATAAAGAATAATAAGATAAATATTTTTGACAAATTGTTAATAAATCATGCATAAAAAATACAATTAATAAAAATTTAAGGATTTAGAAAAAAAGATGAGTTGGTTTATATTTTTTTATTCATCTTCTTTCAAGTTGTCCAAACCCTTTATGCGTGGTAAATTCTAAAAAACCATTCATATAAAATAAATACGTTTTCTATAAATTGTATGAATTAGAAAGTCGTATGATGCAGTGAAATCTACTTCGGACTAGGTAATAAATAGGGGTTGAGAGACTTTGGAAAATTTATATTGATTAAGGATATCTCCAATACTTATTAGAATTTTGAAAATATTAGAAGCTACTGTTGCACTAATAATTGTTTTATAACCATTAGGGGTAAGTTGAGAATAGAAAATTCATACAAATTTTATACAAATATCTTATAAGAGGATGGAGAGGAAACCTAAGTCCCTAATTTAGTAGGCTACTAAAAATACAAATTTCAACTTCTTTAATGAGGAAGTTCTTTTTTTTAAGCAACTAATGGTTATGTTATCAAGAATTCTTCATGGGGCGAACAAAAACTCTTAGGGTTAAGAAAACTTGTAACATAAAGGAACTTTAGTTCATTCAAAACTATATTCTTAGACACGTGGACCCTACATTTTGAACTAAGATAATTATATCTATTAATTGTATTACTATGACCTAGAACAATGCATTTAGTATAATAAAATTGACATTTGTAAGTTGATATGGCCTCATGCATGAAAAACATGCACAACCAAAAATCTTTAGGAAAGAATAAATAGGTTTGCATTTAGATAGTTTCTCATAGGGTGATAGGTCACTTAGTTTAATGGTAGATAACCTTTTAATTAAATATGTAGCGGTTACGCATACATCTAGTCAAAAAAAAGTAGGACACCTTGGATTAGGCAATGAATGTGAGACATGTTTTCACAATATGCATATGTTTTCTTTATGTTCTGCCATTTTAGCAGAGGTGTAAGGACAAAATGTTTTTAGCACAGTCTCACACTTCTTTACTATAAAGAGAAAAATTCATAAATTCACTTTCTCAGTCAGATTGAAATGCCTTAGTTTTTATGTTAAACTATATTTTAAAATGTTTGAAGGCACTTGATGCCTTATTATTCTCTTTTGAATGATGGAATATACATGGTGCAATCATCAACAAAAAAAAATATAAAACTTAAAACCTACCTTGGATTGGACTAGAACAGTCCCTCATAGGTCAAGATGTATTAATTCTAAAACATTTTCATACTGTGATTCAGACTTAGTATAAGGTAATGCATGAGATTTGCCTAATTGGCAAATGTGATAGAAAAAACTTTCATCGATTGATTCAAAATATAGGTTATAATTCTTTAAAATGATAGATATGAGTCTATTAGAAGAATGGCCTAGTCTCATATTCCATCATTCTCTTAAATAAATTAAATTGCTAAGTAAAATAGACTGACTCTTAGGATATCCATAAATAAAAACTCTACAAAAGTGACTTGAACTCTTGGAACTGAACATTCTTGACCAAGAAGCAATCTCCATCTTGTATAGACCATGTTCACTTGTCCTTGTAAGAAACATTGTCCCTATGACACGGTCCTTGATAAAATAAACATTGTTATGAAATTCGAGATATGTAGTATTATGTAGTGTAAGTTGATAAAGTGATAATAATTTTTTGCTTATTTTAGGAACATGTAATATGTTGTTTAAGGCTATGGTTCTAGTTGTAGGTGTGTTTAATTGAGAGTTATCTAGATTTTCTTACCATAATATTCTTCCTTCTAACTTATTAGTCTTTGTTTATTCTGCCTTCTATGTAGTTGTAGGGTTCCAGTAGTAGGATTCTTAGTTTTTCACCACTACCAACAGTAGTAATTTTCTTACCATAATATTTTACGTTCTGACTTATTAGACTAAGGGTCTATGTGATATGGTGGCTAACACCATTGTCCAAATACCAAACATTGTTGGTTGGTTGATCTTGGGCAGCTATAAAATCTACATATTCTTGTTCAGACTTGTCTTGACCACTAGGAATAGATCCTATCACACTAAGGGTCATCTCTCTAAATAACTGTTCACCTCAGTGATCATACTTGCCATAGACTTGGAAAGTTTCCTTGTTAGGGGTTTATCTTCTACCATTTCCTCCTTTATATTTAAAAAAAATATACTTCTTTGATTAATTGTTCTTATCACGACATCCTTTTCTTGGTCTATGAAATTAACCTGACCTGTGTAATTGTTTAAATCGTTTGTTGTTGTTAATTTTTCACTTTTGCTTATTGCAAAACTGGTTATTTCTAGGCTTAGATTAACCAATAGAGTGAGATATTTTGTTCAATTGTTTTAATATTCTATCAAATATGAAGAGGGTGGCTTAAAAATCTAGCAATTTCTTCACCTCTCTGTCACCTAGCTTAACTGTAATAGGTGTATAGTGGAATCCAAACCTGCTAGAACTTGAGACATTAGGTCAGCAATAGATATAAGAGAACCAACTAGGGTTAAGTTGTCTGCAAAATATGTTATCTTGTTTAACTATTTTTTCATAGTTTTATTGCATTTTCGAGTTCTATGAAACTCAGACTTGACAAAATAAATCACCCTAGACCTAGTTTGATAACATAAAAAAACTAGTAACAAGATCTTATGGATCTTTATAATTTTCTTCTTCCATAAGTTTAGCAATTACTTCTAGGGTTATGGTGTTGTACTGTCACCTTAAGAGTAACTGGTCATTAGCAATCCAGTATTTGAACTTAGAATTTTTCTTATAACATTTCCATCTAATTCAGTGACTAGTTTAGAAGGGTAGAGTTTATCTCTATTGATGAACTCCATAACTTATTCTCTCTAATAATTGATAAGACCATAGTATTCCATAACATAAAAGTATTTTTGTCTAGCATGATTGAGTTGAAAGAACTACTTTGGTTCATCTGTAATTGGTTTTTGCTTATAAGAGCATCAGTGGAGTGAGGGAAAAATCCTAGAGACTCTGAGGATAATGCTGGAGAATCAAAATTTGACATTGAAAGTAGGATATGCTTTGATGCGAAGTTAGAAATAATAAAGAAGATTTTTTTGTTTAAGTTTTTACTTCATAATATTTATTCAAATATTTATAATAGTTCTTCTCATTATTACTAAGTACATGTAATTGTAGGAGTTGTACAATATTGTTACCTAGGAAAAATAAATTTTTACAACCCTATCCTCACTACCATAGCACTGAGGAATTATAAGATATAATGTAACGATATAATTCATAACGTTTGTAAAAGGATTGGATAATCAAACATTTGGATTTTGAGCTTTTTGAAAAAATATATGAGCTCGTTGACTAAAGAAACTAGTGACCTGACTAAAAATGTTAAGTATACTTTATTTGACTTTACCCAAACACGATTAACTAAAACGAATCGGTAAAATATAACCAAAACTAATTCGTGGAGTGTTATTAAAAAAGTCAAAATGACTTTGTTAAGTTATTATTTTTTTCAGTTTTATCCTTGTACGAGAAAACATGTATAAGATAATTTACTTCACGAAGTTATCATTCTTTTCTTGATTTTTTTCTCTCTCCATTCTATCTACCTTCTCTCTCAAAATATTGTTTTTCACCTAAAACTAAAAAAAATTTAAAACTAAACCAAAACCATTGAAATAAGATCTAATTAAAATTATAAATAGTTCATGAAAATTTTGTGTTTATTAAACCACTAGCAGTTATTGAAATCGTAAATAGAGCATTAAAATTATATAAATGTTTAGGTTAGGTACAAAATATCAAAACAAATTTGGAATTAGGCCGGTGTGATTGTGTTTTGTTTCAAATAGAGTGAAATTAAAACAAAAACAAAATCACTTATTTCTAAAACTGACCAAACCAGCCCTCATATTAAAATGAAATAAAAAAAGAATTAGTACAAACCAATCCACCAACATTATGGCGTATACGATAACCTCGTGTCATTGTTTGTTTGGATTTTGATTTTTTTTTTTATTTCAATTTGTATTATGCAATTTCAATTTTATGAAAAAATAATAACATAAAACATATATAAATAAATTTTAAAAAACAAATTAGTTTTTTATTATAAATAATACTTTTATAAATATTAAAAAACGGAATATATATCTCTATAAAATATTTTTGGCATTCACAAATCTCTTCCTTCAATCGTCATCTAAAACCGGTTTATGCGGTGCAAAAAAAATTCAACCAACCTTATCTTTTTAATTATATGCCACCATTATTAAAATACAACATAAACATGATTTTGTTTATTGTATAGTTACTCTAGTGGTTAAATTGTTTAGAAAAAATAATGGGTTAGTATAGTGATAACTGTATTTATTTTATGGTCACAAATAAAATAAATATTATAAAAAAATAGTCAAATTTTAGTGGATTAATAAAGAAAACACCAATAAATAACATTAACAAAATAGTCTACATCAATATAAAGGCTCAAACTATTATTTTGGGGCACCAATGTCCAATTGAGCAGATGGGCTTACGTTTTTTTTCACTCGGGCAATTTATAAGATATCCAATTTTCACAGTTTTGAACAGTATTTTGTCTATGAATTGTTGATTTTAGTTAGAAATAGTTTTTGAAATTTTAAAAGTTCGTCGGTAGTTTTGAACTATCTAGTTTGGATAAAGTTAGTCATTCGCATCTGTTGATGAAGATAAAGTTGCAACGTGTCACCATACCAACGGAAACTTGTATCACCCACGGTCCCCAACTTTAGATCAAAGTTCAGATGTAGTCAAGATTAGAACCGAGTGATCATTGATGATGTAAGTTTCTGTTAAGCATAGTCTCATTTGACCATTTGCCACCATTATCAAAGTACAACATAAATATTGATTTTATGTATTGTCCCGGTTACTAAAAATTAAGAAGAATGTAGATTAGTTAAGTTCGTGATATGTGATAATATTGAACTAATCCATAATTATATTAGGGAAATTGCACTTAAAGTACCCACTCAACTATTCAATTGTCACTTACTACCCAAGGTTTGATCAATTGTTACTTAATACCCAACTCAACTACCTTATTGTCACTTACAACCTAAAATTATTTTACTACCCTAACTACCCTCAACCCACTATATAAACATAATTTTTTGTTTTCTTTCTATTTTTTCTAGCTTTTTGAAGATTTGAATTTGTTAGCCGCTCTAACTACCTAACCCTACGAACCACCACGAACACCGGTTGAAATCACATTTTCCGGTGATCGGAGTGTTAGAAGGTCTGTTTATTTATGTAGTTTGTGGTGTAAAACCTATCTAACCACTGTTTTCTACGTACAAGAACTGATCGTGTTTCTACGTACATGAATCTGTTATTTTGCAAGTAATCGTGTTTCTGGTCCCATGTTTGATGAATTAACTACTGATTTCGAAGTTATTTTCTTGGTTTTATCAGTTGGAATAGGTTATATATTATTGTTTTTAGATGCTATAGCCTGATTTCAAGCTTTTCTCTGTTTTTTTTGTTACAATGATGTGTTATTGTTTTGTTAATATTGTTCGTTATATACTTATGTCCTTGTTTTGTGATGTTATATACAAATTTTGTAGTGCTTTAGATTTTTATGTCATGTGTAGATTACGAGTTTTAGTTGTCCAGGCTTTCCACGCATGATGCGAATTGTTTGATGTATTCGATGAGAAAGATGCTAATTGTATAATCAATTCGCATGGTGGCATGCGAATCACATGAAAGAATTTCAAAATTTGTTTAGAAATATGTTGCGAATTGTGCGAACTACATACATTTCGCATGTTATGATGCGAACTATGTGAAACTCTAGAGTACTGTATGTTCAAACAAATACCATGACCTTTTGGTTAATTTTCTACACAGTTCCCATGTTATGATGTGAACTGTGTAGAACTCTAAAGTATTGCATTTTCAAACAAGTATCAGTACTTTTTTAGTTGCTTTTACGTTTTGCATGCTAGGATGCGAACTATCCAGAACTTTTTAGATTATTGTATTTTGAAACAAATATCAGGACTTTTTTTACAAACAAGTATCAGGATAGGATGCGAATTGTTTGATGTAGGTATACACAAATCGCAAGATATGATGCGAATTGTTTGATGCAGTAATAAATAATTTGCACATAGTTTTTGTGACTAATAACTAATAACTTGTTCTGTCCAGGGTAAGAGATGTCCAAATCACGAGTTTGTATTTTTAAATATGGTCACCAAACCGCAATTGTGCCTTTCACGGAGTTTGAAAGCTTTCAAAGTATCCAAGCTTATGTGGAGAACACATGGGAGGAGCTTATCACAGGTGACTACCTAATTACCTACTCCTGCGGGGATCACAATAATTGTTTCTTTAATAACCAAAATGATTTTGTTGGGTTGGTGTTATATCTTGATTTGGAGCGTTTAAAACGGGTTAGTTTTCTCATAGAACAACATGTCTTCGATACGGGTTCTGGTGATAAGAGCTCTGGTGGTAAGGATTGTGGTGTAAAGCGTAAAGAGCGTAGCTTGAGTTTGGTAGAACCATCTCCCAATCAACTAGTTAGCGGGGAGAGTAGTAACGGTTCAGTTAATTCTGATCAGAGAAAAAAACAACTTACTACTGCTGGTTGGGCTGATGCTATTACAGGAGTGGGTCAAGCTTTTGAAGAAGGTCCTGCCGGTCTGAAGTTATCTTTGTGCAACTTTGCGTTAGAGCATTGTTTTTCTTTCAAATACCTGCACAACACAGCAACCAAGATCACTGCTTATTGTGAAAATAAGTTCACAAGAGGGTGCAAATGGAGGTTTTATGCATCTATTGATTCAAGCACCGGCTTGATGACAATCAAGAAGTATATCCCGCACCATACTTGCAGTCCTGTTTTCTCCCAGAAGCATAAGCATAAGCGGCACAGGCATTTGATATCAGATTTGATTGCAGAGGAAATTCAGGATTCTCTACGGACCTATCATTTGTTGACAGCCAAAACCATACAATCAACTGTTAAACAAGATTACGGTCTTGACATCTCTTACCGTTTTTCATGGAATGCTTTAGAGAAGGCTAGGAGGGGAGTTTTCGGAGATAGTTCAAGTTCTTTTAGTTTACTAAGCGGATACTGCAAACGCTTGAAGAGCCGAGATATTACTTCAGACCGCCAGTTGGAGTTGTCAGCTGGAAACCGATTCAAGTGCTATTTTGTAGCATTCGGTTTGTCCCTTCGGGGTTTTCATTCATGTCGTCCAATGTTGTTTGTCGATGGAACCCACTTATATGGCAAGTAAAAGGGTACCTTGCTCACTATTGTAGCAAAGGACGGAAACAACGGTTAGTTACATTTATCTAGTTAATCTGAATGATGTTTTTGTGTGAAATTGCTGATGCAATTCGCATCCGAGACTGCAAATTAAGCAGTGTTCGAATCTTCACATTTCGTATTTGAAGATGCGAATTATGCGATAACAGTTCGCATCCTATATATGCAAACCTTTTGTTGTTGTGATCTTAACATTTCGCATTTGAGGCTGCGAATTAGGTATTATTTGAAATTATGCTTACATCGCAGCTTGTGCTTGTACCAGGACAACATGCGAAATGTGTACAATTTTTAAACGTTTGGGTACTGTTGTAGTGTTCATTTGATCTGCCTTTTTCCAAGACTATTCCATGTTGCTGTTGGTGTAGTTAACATTGAAGATTGTGACAATTGGATGTGGTTTATGGGGTGTTTGAAACCACATTTGTTGGATCGCCAGATCACATTTATTTCAGACCGTCATTCTGGTATCGTTAATGCTGTTTCTGTCTTGTATCCAAACTGCTATCATACGTACTGTTATTTCCATCTCATGCAGAATTTGAAAGCCAAACTGGAACATACTAACAGAGACTAAAAAAAAGGATGTTGAGTTTCTTCCATCGTCTTGCTTATGCTAAAAGTCAAGAGCTTTTTAAAGATATACTAACAATTTTTCTATGTGAAGGTGGTGACAGAATGAGTGATTTTCTTGCAAATTTACCCCCTAAAAAGTATGCACAGGCTTGCGTAAAAGGGAAGCGATATGGCTCTATGGCTTCTACTGCAACTGAATCGTTTAACAATCAGATCAAAAAATATTGCGACCTACCAATTGTTGAGTTTATTGACTGGATTAGAGTCTTGCTTATGACTCAAGTTTCACGAAGATATGAAGAGGGTCTTAGCTGGAGTACTAATTTGGTTCCCGAGTACGAGAAGAAGCTAAAGCAGAATGTTGACATGTGCCGAACTTGGGTAGTACGTAAGTCCTCTACCGCCATGTTCAAAGTCTTTTCGAATCCTGTGGCTGTTGCTAATCTGTTGGATTTCAAATGTTCTTGCGGATCATGGCAACAAGAGTTTTTTCGATGTCCTCATGCTTTAGCGGCATTACAATATAGCGACCAAGATCCATTGACTGTAATAGAGCCCTTCTTTACGATTAAGAATTACAGGGAAAGTTACTCTTTCAGCATACCAGCTATAACGGATTTCGGGGAAGGGTCCAGCGCTAACGATCCTTCGTTTGTTGAAGTTCTACCTCCGAACGTTAAGAGACGCTCCGAAAGGCCTAAGAAAAAACGAATCCCTTCTAGAGGAGAAATCTCAACCAAACAGTTGAGGTGTGGCCGATGTTCGAAATCAGGCCATAACCGGAGGACTTGTAATGTTCCAGTTTAAGGACAATCCGTGTTGTGGACAATTCTGGTTGGCCACATTTATTTATAGTATTGTTATTGTTCTGTACAGCAAACTAAACATTTTTACATTCCTGTGTTTGTAATGCTGTTATTAGAGTGAAGAAATGTTAAGTGCTTTGAGTTGCAAGCATTTCGCATCCGGTATTGCGAATTGTGTACAATATGTTGATATCTTGTTGCAAACATCTATCAGGTTTCCATGCGATTTGTGTGAAATTTCACCAGGATGCGAATCGTTAGTAAAATCATATCAAATATTTATCAATATTTTATGCTGCGAATTGTGTTGAGCTATAACGTAATGCCTTTTCAAATAAATATCAGGACTCCTGGCTGCGAATTATGACCATAACATATGACAATAATTATTCGCATACGATTCGCATGATATGATGCGAATTATGACCAGAACATATATCAGGACTCCTGGCTGCTTGTGTAAAGAGATATGATGCGAATGGAGAACAACCAGAAGTCCTGATATTTATTCACATGCTAAGCTGCGATGTGTGCTTTAATAAAAATATAAGGATATTCAGTGGGTTGCAAATCGCATGTTAGGCTGCGAATGGCATGAAATTCAGTAATGTTGGAAACAAGTAATATATCAAGTTAACATGCGAATCATTTGCAAATTGTAATTGGATGCGAATCGTTTATATGATTGAAAATCTGTAAACAAATTGGATTACAAAAAAGAGGATTACAATATTTCATGCACTAACAAATGTTTACACAGATCACTACAAGCTACTGTTGTTAGTTAGTTGCATTCCAAAAAATCAAAAAACAAAAGCCAACTCTATCAGTCATCAGTAAAGGATTCTTCACCATCATTTTCCTATTTCTCCACTGTGTGCTGATCATCAGCCTTTTGCTCTTCCACTTCCTCTTCATCTTCATTATCTACGTCCATCATGCATAAAAGTTTTGTCCTTGATGGACCAGCTTCGTCTTCCCTCTTCCTTTTGTTGTTTGGAACCTCTTCCGTCTGAGGTTGCACCTCTTCTGGCTTAGGTTCAGCAGCAACCAGTGGAACAACTTCCACTGGTTGAGAGTCAGCAGAGTAGTAGTCATTATACATGTCTAAATCAAAGACAGATACTGGGCTGTTTGGTGGTGCTGCTGGCATGATCAACTCATCGCTCCAGTTAACGGTTAAGGATGACCAGGAGTCACCCAGCGAACCAAGTGAACCAGAGTTTGAGTATGAGGTGGTGGTTGTGGTGGTGGAAAAAGACATGACTGTTTGAATTCGAAAAGAACAAGATGTGTTTTAAAAAAAATATAGAGTTTGTTGTAAAATTAGCCTATGGTTACTAGTGTTATTTATAGGGAAAGGAGGTAATCATTACATAGCCTCCATGTCCAATCAGCAATTAATGGGTTTTGTACGTGATTAGATTGTTTTTTGTGTGCTCAATGGAGAAAACGTTTACCAAGGCATAAGGCATAAGCCATAGCCTGTTCGTATTCTTGAACTTTATATTTTGAATTTTTTATTCTGCACCAGGCTACGAACTGTGTTTAATGTGGTATACCAGGGTTTGCTGCGAACTGTTTGTTAGTGATAAGTAAGCATCTATCACGTTAGGCTGTGAACTGTTTGATGAGTATCCTGTTTGAAGACATACCATGGATTTGCTGCGAATTGTTTGGTTGGAATTATTCGAAATTAACCAACCCTTATATATCAAGTTATGATGCGAACTATTTGGTAAGGAATATGCACATTTCTGAAAAATGTAATTTGTTAATGTTTGCACAACAAACTAAAAATTACAATCTATGTATTTACAAGAAAAAAACATAGTGTTTTAAATCGAATCACCCATATGTGACGGTGTCGTTGTTATTTAAAAAGTAATAAAACATTTTTGCTCTGAAGGCAGTGACCATATCTTCATCGTATTCTGTCTTCACAAATCCATGCTGGATAATATCTCTGGCGTATTTGCAGACAAAAATACCACAGTCCAGGGTGCCTAGTTTTTGTTGTGGGATTTTCCTTTCAGCTTTCACCTTCCACCCTGTCTTTGATTTAGGTAGGAATTCTCTCCAACAAATATTTGATTTGTTTATAATAATTAGTGTTATGAACCAGCACAAAAACAACAACAGTTGGTGTCATACAATTCTCACTTTAGGTTGCGAATTGTGTGACAACCAATCCAACATGGGCATGTCAAGCAATTCGCAGCATATGGTGCAAATTGTTTGATATCCAATCTATTTTTTCTGTTCGCATTTTGCAGGCTGTTTTATTGAAATGCATCGTATAAACGATTCGCATCCTATACTGCAAAATATGTTATGGATAGGCTACGAAATGCAACTGATTTACTCACATTTCGCAGCATATCTCGATCACATTTCGCAGCATATCTCGATCACAATTCGAAGCATGCGTTGATCATACATACTTAAAATGTGTTTAAACATAAGTGTATAGTTGGGAATATTTACCAGTTGTGTAGGTGTCCTTGTGGTGTAGTCTATGGCTTTCAGTTTAGGCAGAAGTGGATTGTAGTTTGAAATTGACCTGCCATCGACGTCAATGACGAGCAACGTCCAGTGGTTTATCTGGTCCTTTGTCTCGGTTCATACTGGAATCATGATGATGTTGGGGTCTTTGGGCCCCTTGCTAAAAGCTACGTCCACCAAATTTGCTACTTGCCAGCCTAATATCAATTGATGCTGCATCCAAGCAAGAGTACATTACAATGAGAACATTTTTTGAAACTTTGAAATTTACCTGAGCTAAGCTTACCGTAGTCATGCCCGAAATCAGTACGGTGTCATGAGGCTCTCCTTCAGATTTAGTGCATGGAACTTTGAAGTCTACTTATTTAAGCATCTTCGAATCCAAACGTCGATAACCTAAGAAATGAGTTGTTTATTTATGTTAAATATACAAGACATATTTGAAACATTAAAAATAGAATTAGTTGACAATTGGATACTTTTACGTCCAGCTCCAGTTCTAAAGGTAGTGCCATCGCATCACTCGCTTGCACTCTGATTCCGTATGTAAATTTGGACTCTGGTAACTGCCATACCACTGGATCAGGGGTGTCGCTCTCGTAGGCTATAACTAACTGTATTTTGTGGTATTCTGCGACAGAGATACGGTCAGTTACTTTTGTTTTCTTTGGCCAGTCGCTGTATTTTACTTTTGGCGGTTCCCGTACTGTTATAATGAACTCTTCTTCTCCCTCTGCCACTAGAGGTTGTGTTGGTGTCAGTAGAGTAAAAATTGGCTCCTCTATCTCTTTACTGGGCTCGAGCTTAGTAAATAACAAAAATCAAAAGTAGAAGGGTGTCAGTCATTATAATTGCAACGACCCCAAACAGTTCGCATGCTAACATGCGAATTGTTTGGTTCCAGCTGAATAAATTTCATAGTATCTATCAGGGTAGCATGCGAACTGTTCGAGGTTCCACTGAACAGTCCGCATGCTACCCTGATATTCGTTTGTAATATTTAAATTAGATCCACACAATTCTCATGTTATGATGCAAAATCATTATAAGTAGCCCTTACCGCACGGTCAGAGACAACCAATTCCATTAACTTGTTCGGCATAGGATCTGGATCGTGTCGGTAGAGATCATTAAAGTCATCCTCCGACATGTTCTCCAAAGACCGTTGTATAATAGAATCGTAATATACATTATCAATTTCATTTAAAAATGTCTGTGAAACTTGAGTGTAAATACCATCAACAAAAGCCTCGGGTAAACCTATTGTGTTATCGTGGGACTCTGGAGCTTGTAATTGATTTGTTACTGGTGCTACAGTTTCACGTTGGCTTAGCAATTTTGACTTTGTTGACAGCACCGTTGGTCTTGGAGGTGCATCTGCACATGTGGTTTTTTCTTCTAAGGATGGTCCTTCCTGGCTGGGTAGTTCCGTCTTCTCACCGGGATGGACATGTTCTGACTCTTGTGGTGCTATCTCTTGCGTTAGCCTTTCTCTCTTTGCCAAGGCTGTCTGTTGCTGCTGTTGTTATTCTTGTTGTCTTTGTTGTTCTTGTTGCTGTTGTTTGTGTTGAACTTGTTGCTGCTGGTGTTGTTGTTGGTGGTGTTATTGTTGTTGTTGTTGGTGTTGTTGTTGTTGTTGTTGTTGCTGGTGTTGAACTTGTTCCTGCTGTTGTTGTTGTTGTCTTTCAGTCTCCTATTTCATACAAAATTCCAAAAAAAATTGGAAGGGTTAAGCATACTATAATCATAGTTGCGAACGATTCGCATGCTGTCCTGATATTTGTTTTGTCCAAAGATCAAATAAATCTTAGCTCAGCATGCGAATTGTAAAATAACCAACCAACCAGTTGAATACACAATTCGCAATATAAGATGTGAATTGTTTGTACAGGACTACACAAGAGTCCTGATATTCGTTTGATATCATCATATCATGTGATGGCATTGTTTGGAATGTGTATTCAACTGGGAAACCTCGCTGGCTGTTTTAAATAGATACACTGAGTTTGTTTGAATATTTATACAACAGGAAATAATATTATGGAAACAATTTCATCACAAGAAATAAATAAATATTTGAATCTTAGTGAACTTTTCATCCACTTACATCTTCTAGGCTTCTTGGTTCTGCCACTTCTTTCCTACGATCTTCTATCTCCTTTGGGTCATTCAGAGGAGACTCGTGTGTTTCTTTCTCTGTCTGTGTCTCCATGGTGTCCATCTCTGTGGACACCGGCAACTGTTCGTTCATCCTTGCAGATTGTACCGATATGGGTGAATAGTTGGCATCATCGTCCCTCTCTTCTGGCAGTACTCCATCAGCATGGTGCTAATCAGCATCATACACGGATGCTTGCAATCAGTGGATGTTGTTCTGTCTGGAAATGCTGGTACCTGCTCAACTATTGGGCTTCCAATCTGGCAAATTGGCTGAGAGATAGCATTGTGGAGTTGTTGGCTTCAAGTTCCGCTATCTTCCATTTCAATTCTTCCAGTTGAAAAAATTATATCAGACGTTTTATAAACATATTAAGTGCTGATTATAGCGATTATTTAAGGCTCAAGTCATACTTACTTCTCTGGCCTGTTTTTCTATCTTTCTCTCGTACTTGTTCTTGTCGACATATGTCTTCAACCGCTTTGATTCAGCAACAATTGCAGAAATCTCGGGATTAGGACCTCTGTGTTTGAGTACATAATCACTGATTGTTTCACTCATACTGGTTGTGTCATTGTCGTTGGGCTCCTGCCTGGATTTGCCTTTCGGTGGTGGTGGAATCGTTTGCTTGGGGAGTCTTTGTGGTGGAATCGTTGGCTCGGGTGGTGTTGGTTGTTCGGGTCTGGGAGACATCACCTTATTCGTTTCTTTCTGTGATGCTCGTCTCCTTTGTCTTGGTTTTGATGCTGTGCTTTTCTTCCTCTTCCTTGGTCTTTCTTCTGGTGAAATAGATTCCTCATCTGCATCTCCACTATCTTGTCGTTCTCCGAAAGCTTCACTTTCAGCCTCAGTAAGACGTAATGGACCTTCAAAAACCTACCAACAGAGGCACATGTAAGTAAATAGATGCAAGCGGGTTGTTTTGAAAGTATGAGAGTGTAGACAAACAAATTGTGTTTTACAAACGGTTCGCATTATATGATGCGAATTGTGTGAATTCTATCCATGTTAGAGTTGCAAACAACTCGCATGCTGAGCTACGAATTGTGTGCAAGCCATATGCTGCGAACTATGTGTAAACCATATGCTGCGAACTAAGTATTTATGTCAGGCTGCGAAATGATTGATGCATTGTTCTATTATAACACTAATTAAAACGCATGCTGAGCTGCGAAATGTGTGTAAACAATATGCTGCGAACTGTGTTGAAACAGGAAGCTGCGAACTAATATTCATATCAGGCTGCGAAATGATTGATGCATTTTTCTAATATAACACTAATCAAAACGCATGATAAGCTGCGAACTGTTTGCACCCCCAGTTCAATACTTATATAAAGCTTATACATGGTCATCATCCAGCAAGGGTATTCTAAGAAGCAGCGCCACAGTTATTGCTTAGCACTCTAATCCCAACCATTTGAAAAACCTTGGTATCAAGGTTGGCTTTGCTACCTCGAGGCCGACTGTTGTGTGCTCCATGAAGAAGGGCTGCATGTGGACAAGTTTTATCATCAAGATGCTCTGTACATAACTAATTTTTATACTGAATAGATCAATCTTACAATTAGAAGGGCGACGCAGCCGACGACTCTATCAGGTTTTTCGATTGCTAAGCAACTCCTGATAGATTGTCGAAGCTTGTACAATATTGATCCGGACTAGGGATGACAATGGGCCGTCTGCGGGCCGGCTTGCTTGAGCCCGCTTTTTTACACTTGAGCCTGAACCCGGCCCGGCCCGCTCTCGGGCTCATATTTTCAAACCCGAACCCGTCCGCTAATGTCCGACGGTCAACCCAGCCCGACCCGCGGACATTAATTTTAATATTTTTTAAATATTTTTTAATTTATTTTAAATATATTAATTTATTTTTTAAAAATATTATTTTTATTATATATCAAAATATTATTTTTATTATATATAAAAATATTATTTTTATATATATTTTATGATTTTCGGGCTGGACAAATTTGAAACCGCAACCCGGCCCGGTCCGGTTGCGGGTTACATTTTCTGAACCCGAACCCGGCCCGTTCTAAGTTCGGGTCGGGCCGGACAACACCCGAATTGCCATCCCTAATCCGGACCAGTCGGAACTGTTTATTTTGCTGAGGTTTTCAACATAATAAACCGTGCTCCAACCCAGGATATCTCCAGATACGGAGTAGAATAGGGTGGAGCACAAAAGCAGTATCAGCAGCCTCGCAACGTCTTCCAACTCATGCTCCCCTCCTTCGCTTATGGCCTTCTCTACACCTGCCTGTAAAACAAACGACAACATGCTATGTTAGAAAAGTATAAATCTTGATTTATAAAGATGAAGTCGATATTACACGTACCTTTATAATGGAATTTGTTATTGTTTTAGTATTACTAGCTGCTATTTTCCTGCCAGTTTTACCCATGAAGTATTTCTTCATCATCCTCGATTCGTCCTCCTCGCCGGGTGCGTATTTATTGTGAAATGCTCTGGTTTTCGTTAACCGCATTTTCTCAATGTCATGCCTCAACCCGAATATGACCTTCACATCGTCTTCGGTTATCTTTACAAACTTGTTGCCAATCTTAAAGGCGTCTCTATCAACAGAGAATTGCTCGACGACATACTGAATGATTGAGTAGAATTTTTTCTTTGGAAGCTCTGCCTCATTACGGATTTCGAAAGTCGTTTTCAAAAACGTGTAAAAAGGTATGTTTCTTGCAGATTCAGTGTGGGCCTTGGTAATACGCATCTCTTTAAGTAGCTTCAGAAGGCTCACAAACCCTGATATGTAATAGCTAGGTTTTGTTGTCATACTTCCTGCACAAACACAAATTAGTTGGAGTGTCACAAACTTCGCATCACAAGCTGCGAATTTTGATGTATTATCAGTTAAAATGTCACAAACAATTCGCATGATAAGCTGCGAATTTCATGTATTATGAGTTAAAATGTCACACACAATTCGCATGACAAGCTGCGAATTGCCTATATATGAATAGTGTTTTTACAGACAATTCACAGCCTGGGCTGCGAATTGTTTGTAAATAAACGACATAAAAATTGAATCGAGCTGCGAATTGCTTGCATAATGGATGATCAAGATGCGAACTGTTCTACTTTTTATATGCACGTTGCAGGGATCTGGAAAATATTGAAACAACACCAAAATCAACAATCAACTACCTAATGCACATCTAACATACATAATAGTTCTCATGAAAGTATTAGCATTACATGCAACTAAACTTCTACCCTGCGTTCGACAATAAACCCAGAAACTGAGCAACTATCGTTAATAGATACTTCATTCCAGTATAAAAAGCAACGCCTACCGTGAAATAACAGAAAATTGTGGTTCGAATTTTTAAAAAACACAAAAAAATGGGAATTGCTAAAAAAACGACCGAAATTACTCCGCGAAGTCGTTTATAATTTATTTTTAAAATTACTCCGTGAAGTTATTTTGTTTGATGATTTTACCCTTACGAAATCGTATAAATAGTCAAATTTACTCCGCGAAGTTATCATAATTTAAAAAAAAAACTAAAATTCTCTAACTTCACTCTACCTTCTCTCTAAAAAGAATTATTGTAATTATAACTATAATTACAACTAAAAATTAAAACTAACATAAACTAATTTAAATTAACCTATCCTAACCTTATATTAACTAACCTAAAATTTAATTTAACTTAAATTAACCTAAGTTAAACTAAAAAATTAAGACAAAACAAACTGTTTGCCTAAACTACGCGAAACCCTAGCCGAAACCCACACCTCACCTCCTGCCTCACCCCCTGTCTCACCCAAAACTACCAAAACCCACCCCCACACCCAGACCCACCAGGCGACACCGACGAGCAATCCCGACACCCACTACCTGAAACCTGCCTCATCCGAAACCCACCCACTATTCCGACATCTCCGAATCGACACCGGCGAACAATTTCGGTCGTTTCGAAATCGAACGATTTATTGTAAGTTGTTTTCGTTGTTGTTAGATAGATTAGTTAGGTTTAGTTAGGCTAGATCTGTAGAAAAAAATGTGTTTTTTGGGTGTTTGCAGGATTCGGCAGAAGCTGTTCTTCGCCAACACGGGGCGAAGAACAGCAACCCTACGCCATCGTGTGGCGTAGGGTGGGTTCTCTACGCCACATGTATGGCGTGGGGTACTTGGTGTACGCCCCTTGTTGGCGTACGCCCAGTACCCCACGCCACACATGTGGCGTAGAGAACCCACCCTACGCCACACGCGATGGCGTAGGTGTCCTGCCACACGCCACGGTGGTGGTGCGTGGCAGCTCCGGTCACCGGAGTTGTCCGGGAGTGGTTTATTCTTGTTCTTTGGTGTGTGTTAGCCCGCATTATGCTATTATTTGTCTAAAAAGGTACTGGCATGAGATTTTGTGTTTTCGACGAAACCTGATACTTAATACTTTTTTTTTCAGGTGATGGATCACGGCGACGATGCACAGTATACACAGTCTAGTGATGGCTTGCGGACGAGGAGAATAAAAAAGCGGAGTAGGATACGTGACGCTGGTCAGCTAGTTTTACCTGTCCAGATGGATGAGCTCCCTATAGTCTCCAGACCGCATGCGTCCGGATCGAGTTCAGCTTCTGCTTCCGCTTCCCGTGGACGACGTCATCCCCTACCGGCTACAGGGCAGCTAGAGCTCCTCCTCCGGCCAGATTGCCACCGCTGTTCGGCGAGGCTTTCACCTCCCACACTGCATACCACATTTGGATGAGAGAGGTAATATCAAAATTCCAATTTTACATTTTTTGAAGCTATTTTGTTTTGTCCTATGATAATGAGAACAAATATTTTCAGGAGCGAGAGATGCGGCTGTATGGCCATTACCCTAGTCATCGAGCATGGAGTTTGGCTGCACAGACTAGGGTACGCGCTGTAGTTGACGCCACCCCGTTCGGTCGTCTCATTGAGCCGTTCTATGAGATGCAGACACACTCCAACATGATGGAGGTTTTCCTAAAGAGGTGGCATGTGAAGACCAATAGCTTCCATTTCGCTTTCGGTGAGATGACGATTACTCTGGACGACGTCCACACTATTTTGGGACTCCCAGCTGATGGTGAGCTTGCTGTGTTTCCCTATATTTCTGACAAGACTCTGGCCATGCACGAGTGCGCTGAATTACTTATGGTGGATGATCTATCCTTCGTGACGGAGGTTGAGAAATGCAAGGGCGTTGGTTTGGGATTTAAATGGCTCTGGAGTAGGTTTAGTGGGCCAGAGTTCTGCGATGACAGCCCTGGTCTGAGTGATCTGATGGTGGATGCGGCAGCCCGCGCCTATATATTGCATATGTTCGGCACGGTCATATTCCCCGACAAGAGCAACATGTACTCCAATTACAAGTATTTGTTTTTGTTGCGCGATTTGACTCCGGAGGGTGTTGGCAGGTACTCATGGGGTAGTGTTGTTCTCGCTTACTTGTACCACCATCTGGGTGAGGTCTCCCTGCACGACACGAGGACTATGGCCGGATGTATCGGTATGGTAGACGCGTGGATACGGGATCATTTTTCCATGCTCCGGCCTATTACTCGACGCACCTACACTGAGCGCAACCCCACTATTGGTAGATGGGATACAACTGCAGCAGTATCTGACTCACGGACGAAGCTGAACCTTCGTATCTCCGTCAACAACCTGGAAGAGAGCGATGTAAGTGTTATTCTTTAGTGATCCCAAAATTGATTTACTTTTGTGTTTATGTTCATATCCGTTTATATTGCAGGTATTGTTTGATCCTTATCGTGCTATACGCGATCATTTCCCGTTCCAAGAGATATCGTGGTTTCGGGATGTCATATGCGGTGTGGAGCACTCTCAGGCATACTATCCAGAGCGAGTTCAGCGGCAGTTTGGCCGTGTCCAACGGACTATCGCGCATCCTTTGTTAGACATGCAGTCGGAATCAAGGAGAAAACCGAAGACGATGGCGTATGCATTCGATCCGAATGATTGGGAGCGGCGGCAGATGAACACGTTGCATCGTGGTTTTCGAGGAGGGATGGTGACAGATGAGATGGAGTCTTTCTGTGAGCCTGAGTACCTACTACTTCACCAGAGTATTAGCTGGTTCGACCTCGTCAACACCGCAATCTACTCGCTCGATGACTACGTCCACGAGGATCGAGAGGGAGCTATCATCCGACATTTGCGTGCTGGTATGCGGAGGATCTCGTTGTTTCCTGGAGTGAGCGAGTTTGATCATGATTTCGATCGTCTGGCTGGGGCTTATGACGATGTTTTGTCCACAGCCAGGAGGCTTGCATAGACATTATGATGTTTTTTCTGTTTGTATGATACTTTGATTCTGTTGTCGCTTACTTTGCTGGTTTGCTTGTTTTTTATACTTTGTATGATACTTTGTATCAAATGTATCATTTTGGGTTTTGGATTGTATGGAGTCTTTCGGATTGTATGATACTGTTTTATATATCTTGGTGCTCTCGTTGATGTTTCGGTCCATGTATGATACTTTTTCCTTTATGTTTGATATTATAAAAAAAGTATTTCCCGTTGATGTTTACATTCGTTCGATCACAACTTAAAATAACAACAACTAACGAAATAAAAACTGCAAACAAATACTGGAATGAAACATCACAAGTTCAAATAACAACAACTAACGAAATAAAAAATTCAAACAAAAACTGGAAAGGAAAATCAGAAGTTCAAATAACAACCGATACGAAAATAACAAGTTGAAATAGTAGTACTATCTAAAACAACAAACATTCTGGAGTTACTTAAAAAAAACACAGACTACTAAACATAATAACTCAATGGCACAAACACGGAAATAGTGAAATGATCAGTCCTCGAAATCGTATCCCAAATTGTCATCCGAATCATCCCCCCCATTCCTTGCCGCAATCCTATCCTCCAGATACGCCACCATATCCCTACTGATGTAATCTACTACCGTCATGTTCCAGACCAAAGGTGCTTCTATCTTAATCCTGGCTGGTTGAAAAAGCAGGGCAGTGAGCGGTTGGATGAAGTTGTACCTTGATTTGATTTCGTCACGACTTCGCACTTGAACATCTCCTGCTCCTAAATGCCCATAGTTGAAATACATCTGACATAGGAGGCGGTCGAAGAAAGCATCGCTACTATCTTCCCCCATTTTTCAGCGGACAACCTTAACCGCCTTGAGCATATGGTAGTCTTCATCAGCTGTAAACTCCATGTGTTCAAGTGTTTGTGTTTTTTTTCTTAAGTTGACTCTTTGTTTCTATTACGAATATTGTATCCTGTGACATGTTTATATAGTATAGTTATTTTTTGGCGGGAGTTTTTCTTAAGTGGACTCCTTGGCGGGAGTTTTTGGCTGGAGTTCTTGGCGGGTGTATTTGTGTTGGCGGGGATTAAACGTTGGCGGGTTTTTTTTGCGGGAGTTTTTGTGTTGGCGGGAGTTATTGTATTGGTGGGCCCCGGCTGAATTTAATAATATATGCAGCTTCACATAGTGATTTATGCGTTCGTCTGTATCGTAATTTATGTGTTTGTGTTGCAGTTGATGTTTTGGTTTACGAGAAGTTAATGTTTGAGCTCCTTTAACTGGTCTACCTCTTAAATTTCGAATTCAATTTTTTTTTTTAAATCTAGTTGAACAGAAATTGGAACGTGAATACAATACATAATGAGTTTAGAACAATACATAATCATTCAAACACACAATTATGCCTACAATTAAAGTACAATCGCAGTTCAATTTTAAAAATTATGAAAAAAAATTGTTTACTAAGGCTACCATATTGCCGCCATACAACGGCGTAGGGATACCCGTTTTCGCCAACGTATGGCGGTAATAGGGTTAAAGTTTAGGGTCGCCTCTGTTCTTTTTGGACAGAGGCCTCAAAAGTGTCCCCTACGCCAGGCGAATGACGTAGGGGACGTTCTGCACGCCAAGGGATGGCGTGCAGAGCTGCAGTTACGCCAACCGATGGCGCGCTGAACGTCAATTACGCCATTCGGCTGGCGAAAACTGCTATCCCGAATTTATTAAGTCAATTTTTTTTTAAAAAAAATTCATTAAAAGGAACGCGGTTAAAAGGGTACAACACATTGTTAGTTTACAACAAAAAAAAGCAAAAACATAACCGAACACAAAATAAATTCGATTTTGAAATAAATTCAATCTTTGGTTAAGTCCACTATCGAATCATCATGTTCAACAGAGTGTGTCGGTCTGGGATTTTGAAGTCTTGAAAATACACGGACTCTATCTAGCAAAGGGATCGACCAAGAAATAGCGTCTTCTCTCGTCGATCTCATCCACGTAGGATCTATAGTCGGTATGGGTGACCCTTTAACCAACTCAACCTACAAATTTCCGTTCAATATAAATGCGCGTTTACAAAATAAATGCTTAAATGCGTGCGAAAGTTAAAGTTATTTACTCACATGAACAAAATGGTTTTTATTGACGAATGCCACGCCGATCTCCTTTAAAGAACCATCGCTTGGCGGTGCATTTTTCACCGGTAGGTAAGTCGTACATCCACCGGGAGCGAGGCAATAGAAAACGCAATTGAATGTAGTCGCGACTAGTTTTCCGCAACTAGGCAAGGACATCCATTTTGCGTAAGGTGCATTCTCTTTATTAAAAATCAACCGGTTTATCTCCTTATCAACTTCGCTTTCATCGTCGTAATATGCAACCCGTTTATAAAACTCCCGATCGCTCTTTAGCTCGTGAACCAAGGCTTCTCTAACCATTAGCCATCCACTTTCGTTACCAACCATACCATGCGCGATGGCTCTAAAACCACAATTATCGTCGGGCATTACATTTGTAATTCGGCTTATGAAAGGACGCATATATTGAGGTATATCTTTTGAAAATCTCGAGTCCAAAACATTTGGTAATCTAGTCGGGAATGGTTTAGCCGTGAATGACGGTATAGCCTTGATGTGGTTCGACGTATCCGGAGTGCCTAAACCAACGCATTGAACCCGTTTTGCTATATTTTTTGGGGGTTTTGCTCCGGAATTAGTCGGAGTATGTGCGGCAACCGTTCTTGCGGTGCTACCGAGAGTGCCGACCGGGGTTGCTATACTAGCGGCGGGTGTTACAACTCGTGGAGTTTCGGCACTATCATGGGACTCAAACATTTCTTGTTCAACGTATTCGTGATACGAAGGATCTCTTTTCGTAGAATAATCACGTTGGCTTTGCTACCCTTAACGCGACCCCGACCCCGTCCACGACCACGGCTTCCCACACGTCCGGGAGTTCTACCGCGGGTTTTAACCTTCTCGAGGGGTTCGCAAAGGAGTGTAGTCGAAGGATCCAAAAAATTTTGAAATTTTTTGAGCCAATGACTTTGTTCGTAAACATCAAACTCTTCAAGTTTTGCATTTAGATTTGCAAAATTAAATTTCACTTCTTCTTCACCGGTGAGTTTAACTCGCGGAACGATATCTAGTCTCTTCCAATGCTCATCTATAATCTGAGTAGGTACGTGGCCGTCCATTCTTCGGATTGCCTCAAGGTTGTGGGAACACGGCAAACCATGGATCGTACGATCGGTGCAAACGCACATAGATTTTTCACCGCCGCTTTTATCAACATAGTTATCGTATACTATCGCCAATGCAATAGGTGATACGTACCCCCGTAAAAATTTGAACGGTTTGAAATCTTGGAATTTGTGAATTAAACGGCACTTGCTAAGCTTCATCGATTCTTTAATAGTAGAATTTTCATCGCTAACAAGCCATGCACTTTATCCCAAAACCCATCGAAATCCAATCGGCTAGACCCCACATATTTTTTCAATGTAGCATGCGAGCTTTCGGCCCTATTAGAGGTGTGGTTATTAAAATGCATGATCTTGTTAGTGTAAGCGTGAACAAACCTTTTCTTTCTAAGGCGTAATCCACGAGTCAACCACATAATCCACCGCCTTATCTTGGTCTTTGAACATTGACCGCATCTTAGCCAACCTCTCGTTCATAACCTCAACGGTATCGGATGAAACAACGTCGTTCCAAGCCACCAAAAAACTTTTAGCCACATTTCCATCTTCAAACATTTTTTTCGTTCTCCCGCTAACATTTTTGTTGATATGCCACTCGCATAACATGTGACTAGCGCTAGGGAAAAATTTGTCGATGCTATTCATCAAGGCTAGTTCGCGGTCTGTAACGATAACACATGGTAATTCACAATCATTCTCCTCCATTACCGTTTTCAAGCATCCCAAAGACCATTCGTAGTTGTCTTGTTTTTCACTCACCATAAACGTGAAACCAATGCAAAACGTTTTGTTGGTAGATGTTACCCCGACTACTTCGAACAAAGGCATCCCGTAACGAATGACTTTATATGTGCTATCCATGATTAGCAAGCTTGGGAAGGTCCGTAGTAAGTCAATACTAAGCGGATGTGCGAAAAACAAATCGGTTATGACGTTAGAACCGTCATTCCCCGTCCGTGTCCAATACTTATACTTGTGCAATTGTAATTTAACTAACAAGCATTGTATTTGGGATCGACCATCGTTTTCAGCCATCCTCGTTCTCTGACGGTGATTGTAAACGTGACGGATATTTGAAGCATTCTCCGGATCGGCCTTTTTCAAAGAACCAAATATTTGTCGCGGACTTGTCCCGTTCACCGTCAAAAGATCCACGAGCTCTTTTTTCCTTACGTTTTAACTTGGGCCATTGCAAATGTCCTTCGGCATACTTGATCGGTTCGTGGTTGTGCTTCCCGGAAAGGACACTAAGAGCCCACTTATCGTCTCTTTTTAACGGATTACCCACTAAATGAAAAGGGCAATTTATTTTTTTGCTACTGGTGGCCTTACGCTTACGGTCGCACTCTTTAACGGCCGACTTGAAAATTCCGGATCGCTCGCACCGATAATCCACTCTCGGTGTTCTCCCCCTCTTCCCTACCTCCTTCGATGCTACGTTTATCGAAAAACCCAACGTTTTCCCCCTAAGTTTCACCCACTCGGTCATCGACTTTAAGCTATACTCGTCGTAAGTGGTGAAATGGTGAGCGTAGTCCGAAACAAGCGAAATATCGTATTCGTTCACCTCCTGCAATAAGTAAGAAGTAGAAAAACAAATTAAACCGGCATTCCGGATAAGGGAACCATATTTCGCCATTCCATAGGCGTATGGCACATTCCCTTCGCCATGGCTTGGCGTGGGAGACATACAGGATGCCACACGTGTGGCGTAAGGATTGTCCCCCACGCCAAGCCATGGCGAAGGGAAGGTGCCATACGCCTATGGAATGGCGTACGGCATGCCGTCCACGCCGGAGCGTGGCGACGAACACCAATACAGGATTTTTCACAAAATCTATTTTTTGGCGAAAATGAAAGAGGGAAATGCAATGTACCTCCTCGACGACCATGCTGCTCTGCGTGGGAAGCACTTCCGACCCTTTTCCGTCCATGTTGTAAAGGTTTGGAAATTTTTTAAAAAATGGGTTTTGTTGGTTGTTAAGTTTCTATTTTTAGTAGGTTTGGAGAAGATGAAGTTTGAAATTATGTTTGCAACTTCATGGAGTAGTTTGGTTCTCTTCAATGACATCACTTGTAAATATTTAGACTTCAAAGGGTTTTTTGGGTTTTTTGCCTAGTGACATTTTTGTAAATATTGAAAATCAGAAACATGCGACTTCGCGGAGTAGTTTTGGCCGTTTTTTTAGCAATTCCAAAAAAAATACACTTTCCACGATAATGCATACCTGTTTACTTCTAAACGCTGTCCTATTCACCGGTCGGAGAAGACTTGACGGCAACTTCCTCGAACAGAAGGTGTGGAGTTGGACTGAGTAAAAGACGGTGACCGGTGCGAACGACGACTGATTTCGAACGGTGAGAAGCTGTAGGGATTTTGGGTTTGAGAGAGAGAGTATCACAAAGTCGAACGGTTTCTGGTTTTGGGTTTGTTTAGGGTGATGGGAAGGTGGAAAAAATGGGTTTGAACTGAAAAATGGGTATATATAATCGAGAGGTATTTTTGTCCAATTTTTTAGTCGAGGTATTAAGTAACACTATCCAAAATTTGGATATTACCGGATAATAAGATAGTTGAATGGATATTTTCCGATACTTTTCTCGTTATATTATGGATATTTGATATTAAAAGTCAAAACTATGTATTACTTAAAATAGACAATGAAGTTATAGTTTGAAATATTAATAAAAAACATTAATCCATTACATTATCAAAATAAACAACATTATTATAATTTATTAAAAACGATAGGCTAATATTCACTGTTGATTGTTTGGGCCCTATTTGACTTTAATTGATGGTTGGGCTAAAACTATTTACAATCAACACGTTAGTATTTCGCTTATACGTTATTTGGCAGCGAAGCCAGTATGCAATCAATGGCCCAGTTGGGCCGACGCTTTTCCTTCACTCAGGCAATTCGTCGAACACTCGGTGTACTAACAAATCTACCTGTAAATCACCCTATGATTTCACCTTCAATTTATAAGTTTCTCTGCAACCAAACAACACTAAACAAGTTTCTCGAGAAGACACGGTCCTTAGAACAAGAAGGAGAGGAATCACGCAAGTGTTTGTCTTTGAGAATCGAGAGGTTGGCGAAAGGAGAACCGATTGGGTCTGCGTTTCAGAGTTGGATGAGCGAAGGGTTTCCGGTTCATAGAGGTGATATTTTCCATGCGATTAATCGGTTGAGGAAGCTCAATATGAACAAACGAGCTCTTGAGGTACTATTCTCTTCTCTCGTTAGTTTTGTATGAAAAGGAATAGTAAAGAATAGAGTTTTTTGTGTCTGTATTGTTTGAAATGAGATGCTTTTAGTTGCTGTAAACCATAACTTTAGAGCTGAAATGTGGTTAAAGAAATGAATTGTCTGGTAAGAATTTCAGTTTAGGATTGGTTTAGATCATATAAATAGTTTAAATTCTTCTTGTTTGATGATATGATTCTAAGGCAAACTTTTGCTAATTTGGATAGGTTATGGAATGGGTTATAAGAGAAAGACCATACAAACCAAAGGAACTAGACTACTCTTATCTACTAGAATTTACGATAAAATTTCATGGGATATCGAATGGCGAAAAACTCTTTTGTTGCATCCCTCCGGAGTTTCAAAACGAGTTACTTTACAACAACTTAGTGATTTCGTGTTTGGACAAAGGCGTAATAAGGCTGTCGCTTGAGTATATGAAGAAAATGAGAGAATTGGGTCACCCTATTTCTCATTTGGTTTTCAATCGCCTTATTATTATTCATTCATCATCCACTCGTAGGAAAATGATCTCGAAAATCCGAGCTCAAATGAAGGCCGATAAGGTAACCCCACACGTCTCGACTTATAACATTCTTATGAAAATGGAGGCTAATGAGCATAATATCGATGGGTTGGTCAAAATTTATAACGAGATGAAAAATGCAAATGTTGAGCCGAATGAGATATCTTATTGTATATTAGCTACTGCACATGCGGTGGCACGGTTATATACCGTAGCCGGAACTTATACGGATGCAGTAGAGAATTCCATGACTGGGACTAATTGGTCAACACTCGACGTTTTACTTATATTATATGGATATTTAGGGAAATCGAAAGAATTAGAAAGAACATGGCAGATTCTACAAGGACTTCCTCACGTTCGTTCCAAAAGTTATGTTCTTGCAGTCGAAGCATTCGGTAGGGTAAAAATGTTGAATCGCGCCGAAGATCTTTGGTCTGAGATGAAATCAACAAAAGGGTTAAAAGAAACGGAGCAATTTAATTCTTTGATATCCGTGTATTGTAAGCACGGGTTTATTAATAAAGCTTGTACCATTTTCCGAGAAATGAATTCGGTCAAGTGTAACCCTAATGCGATTACGTACCGGAATCTTGCGTTAGGTTGTTTAAAAGCCGGTTTGGTTAAAGAAGGCATGAAAACGCTCGAAATGGGAGTGAATTCGAGCACGAGTAGAAGTGTGAGAAATTCGGCTCCGTGGTTGGAAAATACACTTTCGTTGATTGAAATATTTGCCGAAAAGGGTGATGTTGAAAATGCAGAAAAGCTTTTTGTGGAAGTTCAGAGGGCAAAATATAGTAGGTATACTTTTGTGTACAATACTTTGATTAAGGCCTACGTGAAAGGTAAAGTTTATGATCCTAATCTTTTTAGGAGGATGGTATTAGGAGGAGCTAGACCGGATGCAGAAACTTATAGCTTGTTGAGACTTGTGGATCAGTTCAAATCCTGAGCCGAATCCATTGGTGATAGACAGTCTAGGTAAAGGAATGAACTGTATGTAAATATTCTTTTTAATTTTGTAAGTTTTATTTATAGAACATATTCTTATGTAATCTACATATGTTGTATGTTCAGTACCATTATAGAAAAGAGATTTTGATTCATTTTATCTATTAGTTTCAGAAGTACTTTTTAAAATAATTTTGAACGGTCCTTTTTGGTGGATTATTCTTTGATGGTTTCTATAATTACATGGTAAAATTAAGTTCTTCTGAGAAAAATCTTTTAAGAATTTTAGAAGAATGATAAAATATTTCAAATTTTGGTGATCAAATTAAACAGCATGTTTAGCCACATATTTTTCAAATTATTATTATTATTATTATTATTATTATTATTATTAATTAATTAATTAATTAATTAATATCCAGTATTTAAAAATGCCTTGCATTTATTATTAGTCCATATTTGGGTTCGTATTTATCTTTTGCTTTTTTTTAATTCTGGCATCTGGTTCTACTGTTTAAATAATATTTTAAATTGGTTTCATATCTAGCAAAATTAGATAATAGATGTCGTTCTAAAAAATGTCGAAAAAAATGAAATATAAAATCGCGAATACCAAAACATGAAAAAGAAGAAAGACAGAAAAATAAGCACGATAAAAAAAATGAGAGTATAATATTCACGTCAATATATAAATTCTTATATACACTAGCAGTTTTAAGAGAAGTAGAATATAAACAATATTTAATGATATATTTTAGAATATTTGGCATTTATTATTGGGCTCCTATATATTTTAAAAATATTATAAAACCAAAAAAATGTCAAAAAAGAAAGAAATATTTTAATAAAAAATTCACTTAAAAAAATGAGAGGGTAAAATATTCAATAAAAATATAAGTTTTATATTCGAGCTTTTGATTGAAGAATAATAATTATTCTTTAATGAACACATTTTAGAAGATTTAGTATTTATTATGGGTATGACTATATATACCCAAATGTGGTTTAAGTATATCCAAAAAAACGCAGTTGATTTTTGTTTGACTTTTTTAGGACGAAAAAATCCTTGAACTTTTATTTAATATCCAAATTGCCACTAAGTAAAAAAAACACCAAGTATATCCTAGATATACCCAATTCACAAAACAATCTATTTGGCTATGTATACTCAAAAAAACACAACTCCCTACTAGATCAAACCCCATATTACTACAATTTTGTGAAGTTCTTCAAATTGTTCTTGAACATTCAAAGTTGACTCAAGAACATTCAAACTCTTTTCAATTTTTTTAAACTTCTTCTAGTAAAAACATAAAATCAAACATGAATCGACCGAAATTAAGATAAAAACTTGTTTTTTTTTTATGTTTTTTTTAAAAAAATATGGGGGGCGTACCAAAGGGGTACGCTACGCCTGTACCAACGGTACAGAGGGGGTATACCGGCTGGTACAGACCCCCTGTACCCGCCGGTACACCCCCCTGTACCTATGGTGCGCTCAGCCTTTGTTGTCGGCCATTTTCCGGCCGAATTCCGGCTGGAAAATGGCCTCCAAACACCCTAAAATTATGATTTTTTTTACCTAATTCAACCACAACCCTAATTTTGATACTAACACTAAGTTTCCATATTTTAGTTCGCCGGATTTTAGTTCGCCGGATAAATTAGAGAGAACTTGGAGGTTTTAGAGAGAAGTTAGAGAGTGTAAGAGAAAAATTATTTTGGATAAAGTTAGTCCACCAGATCCTCTGATCCATGAGAGGCTACCACCTGTCACCATAGTCCCCAGATTTTTGTATCACCACTAGTCCCTTGAGTTTAGGTCAAACCCAAAATGTAGAATATTACGGATAACTAAACTCAATGGACTAGTGGTAATATAAAAATCTGGGGACTATGGTGACAGGTGGCAGCCTCTCATGGATCAGAGGATCTGGTGGACTAACTTTATCCAAAACACGATAGTCCAGGGACTGTCAACGGACATTTGAAAGTCAAGGGACTATATGCCACCAAACGTGATACTCGAGGGACGATGTACTGTTCAATGCCTCTAAGAATTAGTCAAACTAATAACAAACTCGTAAACAATAGGACTAGTTAAATAACTAGGAAACAAATAATTTTAACATCCTCCCTTAAACTGAATGCTAACAGCATCAGTTTACACTTGACTCTGAACGAACCCCTAAAACATTACGCAACTTCTGAAAAACATCAAGTTTTAGAGGTTTTGTCATAATGTCTGCAACTTGATATTGTGTATGAATGTGAACCATCTTCACAACTCCTTCATTCGAAAAATCTCTAAGAAAATGAAATCAAACATATATATGCTTGCTACGGTGCATCACTGGATTCTTAGAAAGTTGAATTGTTGAACTATTGTCACAAAAAATTGTTGTAGGATCAAGTTGAGCATTACCTAATTTCATTAAAATCCTTCTTAACCAAATTACTTGACACGCACATGAAGCAGCAACAATAAATTCGGCTTCGGTAGTAGATAGAGTCACCACAGGCTGCCATTTATACACACCAAGAAACATCTCATGTACATAATTTAAACACATATCCAGAAGTTCTCTTTCTATCTTCTACATCACTAGCATAATCACTATCGGTAAAAGTACTCAGTTCCTCATTTCCTCCCTTTCTATAGAATAATCTAAAATTGATGATACCCTTTAAATACCTCAATACCTTCATTGCTTGTTTTAAATGAAATTATGTAGTATTCTCTATGAATCTGCTGATGAGACTAACCACAAACATTACATTCGATCGTGTAGTCGTCAAGTACATCAAACTCCCCACTATCTGTTTATAAAGTGTGCTTTCTATTTTTACACCATTCAAATCTTTCACAAGCTTTGTACCAGAAACAATAGGATTTTGAACTGGACTGTATTCACTCATTTTAAACCTCTCTAAAACCTCTTGTGCATATTTTTTTTACCAATAAAGATCCCATGAAAGCCTTGCATAACTTCAATACCAAGAAAATACCTCATTTTTCCAAGATCAGTCATATCAAATTCACCCATCATAGATTTCTTAAACTTTGCAAACATATTTTCATCATTACCAGTGAAAATAAGATCATCAACATAGAGACACACAATCAAAATCTTACCTCTGTCTTCTGTCTTGATAAACAATGTGTTCTCATAAGGACATTTTTTTGAACCCTTGCTTCAAAAAATAAGACTATGCAAATGTACCAAGCTCCACGAGCTTGCTTTAGTTAGTATAAGGCTTTCTTTCGTTTGTATACCTTATACTCACTGCCCTTATGTTCATACCCTGGTGGCTGCTCAACATAGACCTCTTCACTTAGTTCTCCATGTAAAAAGCCCGACTTTACATCTAGTTTATAAATGGTCAATTCTTTATGTGCTACAAGTTAAATAATCAATCTGATTGTATAAAGCCGAGCCACATGTATGGATACTTCAGTATAATCAACTCCATGTTGTTGTGTATATCACTTCGCCACAAGACGAGCCTTGTACTTGTCTACCTATCTATTTTCCTTAAGCTTACTCTTATCGATCCACTCAACTCCAATTGTATTTCCTCCCGTAGGTAATTATGTTAATTCCCAAGTATTGTTCCTCTTAACGGCTTCTACTTCCGCATCCATAGCTTTCCTCCATTTAGAGATTTTTTTAGCTTACATGTAGTTGATAAGATCACCTTCTGCAAACAAGGATGGATATGCAGTATCTTCTTCTTCAGAAAGACCTTCACCACTTACATATCATTCATCCATCTTGGTGCCCTTCTAATTATTCTCTCGTCATCAATAGATAAATTTTCATGTCTTGATTCAAATGAATCACTACTGTTTGAGCCTTCACATTCACCTTCACTGTAAGTATCATTACAATATTCCAAATCAACCATAACTTCTTCCTGGTGAGTTTTATGCCAATCCCAACCACTATATTCCTGAAATTTCACATCTCTAATTACGATTATCTTCTGTAAAACTGGATCATACAACCTATAAGCCTTTGAGTTTTCACTAACTCCAAGTAATACACACTTCATGCTTTTATCCTCAAGATCTGTTCTCATTTTATCAGGGACATGAAAATGTGCAATGCATCCAAAAATTCTTAAGCGTGAAACATATGGTTTATATCTTCTTCAAGCTTCTTCTGGAATAATATTTCTTTGCGGCTAGAGTAGGAAATTCTATTGAGGATATGAACAGTCCAATTTAATGCTTGTGGCCAAAACCATATTCATAATTTTCTAATTCTTCCTCTCCGCGACACCATTTTGTTGTGGAGTATAAGTCGTTGTTAGCTTCCTTCGAATGTCATTCTCATTACAAAAACAAGTAAATTATTTGGATGTGAGTTCACAACCTTGGTTAGTTCTTAGGCCCTTTAACTACACACCAATTTCTTTTTCAACAATATTTTTGAACCTTTTAAAAATAGAGAATGCTTCTGATTTTTCAGCAAAAGAAAAAAAATCAATAGTTTTCAACTAAAATCGTTAATAAAAATCATAAAGTGCCTATTTTTGTTGTTGGACATAGGTGGGATCGGTCCACATATGTTAGCATGAACTAGTTGAATAATTTAATATGCTTTCCACGTGCTTTCTTTAGGTATAGGATCTCTTTGTTGTTTCCCTATCAAACATCATTTACATACTTTTGATGGAGCTTTAAGTTCTGGTAATCCTCGAACCATATTCTTCTCTTGAAGTATCTTTAGTCCTCCATAACTAAGATGCCCATATCGGCGATGTCATAACTTTAAAGGATCTTCTGTAATAGAGTTTAAACAGGCTTGTACCTTTGGTACAGACTAAACAAGTAAAGAAAACATTTTATTTAGTGTTATTGAATTTTCTACGATCAACCCGTTGTCAGGATGATAAATCCTACACCCTCCTTGTTGCATAATAATTGTAAGATTGTTTTTTTGTAGTTGTCCAATGCTCACCAGGTTATTCTTTCGGTCTCGTACATAAATACGTTTGTTATTACTTGTAAAATCTTATTCACTTGAAACTTTAAATTTCCTTTACCCATCACAGTCTTGTTAGAGTTGTTTCCCAACTTTACAGTTTGTCTACATTTTTCATCAAACGTTGAGAAAAGTTCTTTTTTCCGACACATATGGTTACTGCATCCAGAGTGAAGAAACCAAATATCCTTATTTTTAGATTCTGTCTCATTTACATAGGCCATAAATAACATCTCTTCATTGGCTTCTGCATAGTTTGCTCTTGTTTCTCTTTCCTTATTAGGACACTCATACTGGTAATGCTCTAACCTATGGCAATTATAGCATTCTACGCTGGATCTATCATAGCCTTGTCGACCTCTTCCTCTACCTCGTCATCGAAATCTACCACGTCCTCTTCCTCGGCTACCAAGGTTTCCATCATATGTTACTTTAAGTGCTTGTTCTTCCTCAGCCACATGGTTATTCATGTGTTGCTCATGCACTAACAAACTACTTTGTAACTCATCAATAGATAAGGAATCTAAATCATTAGACTCCTCAATCGAGAAAACTACATAATCGAACTTAAAATTCATGGATCTTAATATTGTTTCTATAATATCAATATCTACCATCTTCTCACCATGAATTCTCATCTTGTTGGCTATTATGAGAGTTCAAGAAAAGTCGTTAGTCACAAATTCTCCCGTTTTCATATGAAGAATCTTGCATTCTTTGGGAAGAGCTTGCAATTGTGCACATTTGACTCGTGTCGTTCCCTGGTAAATCTGCTTCAAGGAGTCCCAAATATCTTTAAATGTGCCTTTCTTCATAATGGTGTCTAGAGTTAGACGATCTATGGCTTGGAAGAGATAGTTTTTTGCCTTCAAATCCTTATTTGATCTAAGGAAGTTTTCCATTAACATGGACCAGTGATAATAACTTTCATCCAACTTCGGAATTGATGGTTGCACATAATTACTCTCCGTCGCTATCTCACTCTTATTGAACTAAAAAAGTTGTTGCTTTTTATTTATTATTGATGATCATGCCCAAATCGGTGGTGCTATGATACCAAATGTTAAAAACTACAATATGTATAAATGAATACGGGGAGAAATTATTGTATTTTATTGATCAACTAAACATCTATTTAAATAGCTTTACAAAGAAACAATTTTTTTTTTGCAACAATTAAAAAACTTCCATATATGATCTAAGAATTACTCAAACTAATAACAAATCCTAGATATCGCTAAGAATCATTCAAACTAATAACAAACTCTTAAACAATAGGACTAGTTAAATAACTATGAAACAAATAATTTTAATAGTGTCATCCCGAGCAACATACAAAATGTTCCAGTCGGACAACCAACGAGACTGACCTACTGGGCTAATATGTCGTAATATTCTCCGACTGGGTCCCAAGGACAAGAGGTTGCATATGTGAACTCTATTGCACCACAAAACATCAATCATTTAAGGGGAGGATCGTTTCAACACAGATATCTGCACTAGTCACATGTTGTCTTCCGAGGAGATTGGTCACCTAATTTGGTCAATATGATCTAAATAAACATCTGAAATATGACATCAAAGTGCGATACTAGCTCCGACAGAACCACTACCAAAAACCTTGAAACATGGCACCAAGGTAACATACCAACATCAATGGACCCCTTATCGCTTGAAATTTCTAAAACATTGCATCGTAGTGTGGTACTCAATTGACAGACCGACTGCAAAAATTCTTGAAATAAGACATATCAGCTTGGTACCAGCTCTAACACACTCATTACCTATATTATAAAAACAACTTTGAGGATGAGACGTAAAATCAAAAATTTAAAACCTTTAAGCGCAAAACTCAAAACATTTATGGATTTTTAAGATACATTTGCCACGGTTCGGTGGAAACCACCTCTATAATTATAAAGTTTCAGTACAATTATTGTGGTTTTGTTTCTTTTAGAAACCCATACCTCGTGCAAATTGTTACGCATGCATAATGCAAATAAATATACAAGCCTACTATGGTTAAGGCGAACACACTGATTCTGGTATGGTCGCACCAATTTTATTTTATTAAAAATTAAAAACTGTGTGTGCGCACAAGTTCACATAAATTAAAATATGCATACGCGCACCGAAACTGTATTTTAGACCGCCCAAAGAGTTAGTAGTATGATAACAAACTATTTTGCCTCCACCACGAGGATTTGATCGACAAAATTGCAAGTGTGTGATTTTTCGTTCAAGTGATAGTAAATATAAAGACTCGGTTAATCAAACGCAAAAAATCTAAATTTTATCCTACAAAATAATATATTTGTTGACTAACCTAAGAACACAAAGTAAAATTCAATTCATGATCGAGAGGATCAAGATTTTGTGATTTATGCCATAATTAAATTTTATTAAACAAAAATTATTAGAATTTAAGAATATAAATATTAGAACAATCTTAGTTTCATTTGACCACGTATATATAGTTACTATGAATTTGAAATAATTAATTTAACTATGTATAAACTAAACATATATTGTTCAAAAACGAGTTTTTTTTCAAATTGTTGAGATCATCTATCTGTCTCACACAACTAACATACTTATATGGTTGGTCATATATCTAGCTCATATCTCCTACCATTGGTTTACAAGACCTAAGAACCTAGTTCAAATTTCATAGGGTCATGTCCATATGCATACTCATTCAACCAATGATATTAGCATATATATGAAACATGCATCACCTCTCGTTCTCGACCTAAATCTATTATCAATCAATTGAACCTGTGGATTTTTTGTATATAGTTAACCATCTCGGTAGAATTCAAATTCTTGATAATCATTTGGAAAAAAACCACCTACACCATCAATACTCCCAAAAATATATCTGAACACACAAGTTCATACGGTGTTCAACAGTTAATTATTTTTAACCTTCAAAACTCAATGTCTATCAAATTATAACTAAAAATATATATTCAAATATATATATATATATATATATATATATATATATATATATATATATATATATATATATATATATATATATCTTTTAAAGACGAACAAAGAGAAATCCACGAGTGATAGTTTAGCCACCAAATTAATGTAATTTTGAAATTGTAAGACATTTGCTATTTAGTAACTGAATTACACGTAATTCTGTAACTGGAACACAATTTTTTTTCCAGAGTTATTCTGCAACCAAATGCACATGTTTTAACAACTGAAACACATTCCATTTTTTAAAACATTTTTTTCGATATAAAAATACAAACATATATATATATATATATATATATATATATATATATATATATATATATATATATATATATATATATATATATATATGTATATGTGACTGGAACACAATTTGTTTTCCAGAGTTATTCTGCAACCAAATGCACATGTTTTCACAACTGAAACACATTCCATTTTTTAAAACATTTTTTTTCGATATAAAAATACAAACATATGTATATGTATATGCAATTACTAAAATTTTAGTATTTTCACACTCAATTAACACTTATTTTCATAAAATACATTGTATTTTTTGCACACAACCAAGCTTATTTAACAACCGAAGTCTTCGTTCCACAATTATTTTCTTCTTATTTTTGCAACATATTGCATGTAATTCTACAACTGGAATATAATTTCTTTTTAGCAACCAAATTACATGTAATTCTGCAATTAGAACATACTTGTTTTTCTACACTTATATTGAAGCCAAATTACATGTAATTTCACAACTAAAAAATACAAAAAATATATATCTTTCATGGATTTAGTTTTGTTTGTCCTAACAACGCAAAATTAATGGTATTTTCATATTTTTTTGGAGTTATGATTTGAAAGATATGATGTTTTTAAAAAAAAATATAAAAAAACAAGAGATTGAATAATGGTTTGGAGTATTTCAGACTAACTAGTGGCTTATAAACACTTAATTATCAGTAGGTAGTTATCCAGACTTTATCAAACCCTATGTGGTTATCTCGGACTTTATCAGACCCTAGATGGTTATTGGTAAATAAATTTGATACTAGGTGGTTGTTGGTAGATTACCCCCAATAACTATCTAATATCAAACTTATTTCATGATAACTACCTAAGCTTTGAATAATGTATGGATAACCACGTGGTGATAAATGAGTATTTACATAGAGCCACATGGTAGTCCGAAAATACCTCTAACCGGTTTGTTTTTTTTAAATGTCGTATATTCCAAACCATAGCTCCAAATTAATATATAAAAATACTATTAATTTTATTTTTAAGATTGTAAAAATAGATCATGAAAAATATTCATATTTTAAAATTTTGGATTGTGTTCGAGGTCCGAAAATACGTGTATTTGATAAGGGAGTAGGTACCCGCAGCCAACATTAAAAGATAAACGTCGAAGCAAAGCAGAGCAGAACGAAGCAGGGCAGAATTAAGTAGAGCAGAACGAAGCAGAGCATAATTAAGCGGAACAGAACAAAGCCGAGCAGAACAAAAGAAAACACCAGAAGAGCAGACAAAACATTCAATTCGAGCAGGAAATATATAAAACTGAGCGCGCTCGATCTAAGTCAAGCAGGACATGATCAGAGATAGGCACGTTGAGCCAAATATGATACACCAAACAAAGAAGATATGAAAGCTAATTCGCGCTCAACGTTCAGTCGAGCAGAGCATGATCAAGGGAATTTGGTGCGCGACCGGAAACCTCACTCAATCAAGGACAAGTTGACTCTATAACCGATCAGGTAGACGTGCCAGGACCAAAACCAACCGAGCAAGACTACAAAAGCTGCTCTGCTCGGCAAAACTAACCGTTTACGTCAATAAGCATTAATGAAGTCAGCATAGTAGACTGTATTGAAGACCACTAATCAAGGATGGATAGTCAAAGGTCAAATATTCAGGGATCACTGATTAATGAGAATATATAGCAATCAATTTAATGTAGGTCTCAGCCCATTAAGTAATTGTAATTAACAAGAGAGTAACTGTCAAAAGTAGTATATATAAGGGATGAGAGATAAGTAATGCTATGTTTATAAATCTTCTCGAATTAATAATATTACTATCTTGGCATATTGTAGTTTTGGGTTTTTCCCATAACAGTATTGAGGTGCAAAATTAGTTTGAAAAATCAAATATGTTCTAGTTGTTGAATTACGTGTAATTTGGTTGGAAAAACAATTGTGTTATAGTTGTGAAATTGAATTGAGATGTCTTGCAAAAATAAGTAGAAGATAATTATGAATATAAGAATTTGGTTGCTAAACAAGTGTGATTATGTAAAAAGGTCAAATACATTAGTTTTTTGAAAATAGGTGTTAATTAAGTGTGAAACAACTAACTTTTAAGTAGTTGCAAAAATATATGCATTTTCTGTCGAAAAAACTTTTTTCGAGGTGAAAAATACGTGTAATTTTGATGCAAAATTAGTCTGGAAATAGCAACTTTGTTCCAATTGCAAAATTACATGTAATTTGCTTGCGAAAAAAAACTTTGTTCCGGTTGTGTGGTCACGTGTAGTTTGATTGTGAAAATAGTCAAGTTTGATTGTGAAAAATGAAAAAAAATATACAAAAATACTATTGTATTTCGTTTTATTCATCTTTAAAAAATTAATATATACGTTTTTTTAGAATTTAAAATATGAAGTTTTTTTAAATAAAAAATAATTAATTACTAAAAACAGTACGTGTTTATATATTTAAAAATATTATTGAAAAATATTAAAATCTAAATTTGAGACAGGTTATTAATAATTTGATTGGTAAAATTTAAATGATTATCCACAATTTAATTTTTAGGGACTTTTATTAATGATCACTCTCCATGTTTTTATTATTATTTATTAATAACTTTATTTATTATTGTTATATATTAAATAATTTATTAATATTGTTTATTAAATGTTGAGTTAAATAAAAAAAAATTAGAGGAAAATTAGAAAAAAAAATTAACTTAATTTTTATATATATCAAATCTCCCAAAATAAGTAAACGTTGGAATTATTTGTAAATAATATAGGAAAAGTAGTTAAAGGAATTTAAATTGAAAAAACTTCAAGAAATGCCTTCTTCAAGTCTTTTTTTCTACATCTAGATTCCTTCTCTGAATCAATGAATGCTATTCATGGAGGGAGGGGAATGCTCTATATCAGGATGTCGATCTACTGATCACCTTGATGTTCAATTTCCTCCGCTTCGCAAACTTAATGCGAACGTCCAAAGATTAGAAATAATCTCACATTTGAATCTGTTACAAGCAGAGAATCGAAATCAGTTATCAAGAACTATGATCTACCAACAAATAAAGTTAAGTCTTTTGTTGATCTATTTAAATCAAGTGCTGCAAAGATCAATCATGAAAATGTTTCAGTAAGAAACAATATAGATCATATTAAGATAACTTTTGAGGCTGAAGATAAGGAGAAGTTGAAAGTCATCTCAAAACACACAGTTGTTGGCAAGTTTGCTTTGGGCAAACCAAATTTCAAGATAATTAACACTTTCTTGGATAAATTTCATTTCAAAAGGGAATTTAATGTATCAAACATTGACTACAGACACATTCTTCTTGAGTTCTCGCTAATTGAAGACCTAAAAAAGTTATGGAGACGGAATGTATGGCCAATTGAAAACAAAACATTGAGGATTCTGAAATGGAGTCCCTACTTTAATCCAAATTACGAAAATCCTATAGCCCAGTGTACATAAACTTACCCAATCTTCCAGAGTTTATGTAAAATGAAGATACAGTCTTTGAGTTAGCTAAAAGTTTGGGTACTCCTATGAATGTTTGGGTTCCTCTTAGGAATCGAGCTAGATTTCATTTCTGCAGATTTTGGGTTCAGATGGATGTATCTAAAAATATGTCTAAGAAGATGTGGATTGGTTTTGGTAAAGAGGGATTCTGGCAAGACCTAGTGTATGACAAATATCATGCGTACTGTAACTATTGTTATGACCTGGGGCACTCTGGAAACATATGCAAGAAGTACTCTCCTTCTCAGCCTTTTGAAACCAAGACAGAGCAACTGATGGTTTCTGATTCCAAGTCAGGTGAGACTTTGATTAACTCTGAAACTTGGGAAAGTCCAAGATCAAAGAATAAAGTCTGTTATTATCAACAAAGATGAGAATATTGTAAAACGTTTAGATGAAAATATTGATAAACAAGAAAATTCTACAGATAACTTGTCATACTACAATATAAAACAGAATCACATACCTAAGGGTGTAGAAAATTCTGAAATCATAGAGGCTCTGCACATGATTGAATTGGGATCTTCTGATTCCAACTTAGTGAACATTGATACTTAGTGAACATTGATACTGATTTATTCAACATTTACATTACCAATTACATGACCTTCTCCCATCTGGTAAGGTCATGGTACTGGTCTGTAAATAAAAAAGTTCATTTGAAACAATTATCCCTCATATTATAACATGGTTTATTTGGTATGCAAGAAATAAGAAAAAATATGAAAATATTACTCTAAGCTCCCAAGAGATGATTCACTACATTATTCAGTTTCTAACTAATCTAGATAGAGCAAGTTTACTAAAAAGAAAGCAATGGGGCCCTGATGGGCAGATTGGTCCTGAGATTGGGTGTATTACTCATTTTAATAAACCTTTAATACCTATATCCCTAGAATGGGTGAGCCCAAAGCTTGGTAGGTTTAAACTTAATTATGACAGAGCTTGCAATGAGTCAGGAGAATTTAGTGGAGGAGGTGTGGTGAGGGATAATGAAGGGAAATTAATCTTTGGTTATAGAAGACTTTATGGTAAAGGAATCCCTGTTGTCGCTGAAAGCAGGCTCTTTTGGACGGGCTACAACTTTGTTTCACTAAAGGAATTTCTCAATTGGATATATAATTTGTCTGCTTATCCTAATTGAGATGTTTCTTCAAGGGAAAAGCCCTTGGTTTATGAATTTTATTATCCAATGTTGCAGAAACCTGATCTTTTCAAGCATGAATTTAAATCCTGTATTCCAAAAGCAGAACGAAGCTGCAAATTGGATGGCAAAAAGGGTCTTAAAGCAAACCAATGATGGATTTCAATAAAAAACAGGGTCCAAGTCACCTCAGAGCCATCATCTTTCTCGAAGGTCTGGAAATTGGGTATCTAAAATCAGATACCAACTAATAAACTCTGTAATAAAATCCAATTTCAAGCTCATACTTGTTTTTTCTGGAGCAGCTCCCAAAATTATTGATGAATCTAATCTCTTGTGACTTTCACTTCGTCTTGCATGTTGGCTTTTCTGAAAGCTATGGCAATTTCAAAACTAATTCTCGAGTTGTTAAAGGTAGAAAAAGTAAGGTAAGATAAGTATTCTTTGGCTGGATCGATGAGGGTGAGAAAGAAAAAAGCTATTTCTACTATATCTAGAGCTTGATACAAGTTTTCGATTAAAATTTAGTTAATTTAATGCCCATGTTGGATTGGGTTATGTTGAAGCGTGTAAAGCATCAGTGAATCACATTTGTACTTTGTACACAATAATCAGTTATGTAATAAATCCAGACTTAAGAAAAAAAAATTAGAGGAAAAGTAGAGGTTTCCGGACTGGATCTCACAGAAAACCTATTAGAGAAGGAAGGTCTGAGCACTCCAAACAAATTTTAGTAGCACGAAAACCTTAAATAACTTAGAAACTGTTTTGAGTACCAAAGAACTAATAGTGATGAGTTTGCAATATATAAAATCTTAACAGGAAATACCATATCACACAAAACTTCAACGAAAACAATATTAATGAACTTGAAAAACGAAATTATGAATTACTCAGAAGTAGATGTAAGAACATTCAGTTTTGCTTCTTTGGAGCAGAAATTGCATACAAAATAAGGTTGGTTATTCATAAATCAGGCAACGAAAACCCTTAGTTGAAATAATTGATGAACTCCGATGCAGTTGCAATTGCACCTCCAGTGATGGCATCAATCACAATCTTGTCCGTGCCTTTGTTTGTGGCCGCAGATACAACAGCCCCAGTTATAGCACCCGCGATTAGGGTATTTTTCTGCAAAATGATAATTACAAGAAACTAAAGCCAAAATATTCTCAAAATTTCTTAAAATGCTTAGCCACAATCACCAAAAATTACGTAAAAAAAAAACACACTAAAAGTCGAGTGTCGAGATTAAGTCGGACAATCCAAGTCAGGTACAAATAAAATCTAAATAAGTGAACAATTCAGGTCGGACAATCCAAGCCTGGTACAAATAAAATCTAAATAACTATATACAACGAAATAGGTTGAAACCAAATCAGATTCAGTTAACCAAATCGATTTTGGTTCAATGAATAAAAAGGGGTGCGGATTTAATTCTGGTAGAGTCGAGTGATGAACTTACTACAAACTACAAAACTTGTAACCAGATTTTTGCCACCCTTGACCCAAATGAGCACCATAGTCGGTGAGCTTGTTCAAACAAACTCTTATGCACTCGAACTAGATTATTTCAGCCAACCGTCTTAGCACGACCAGAGTTTAAGTTTGGTTTGGTGAGGTGGAGACACGACCAGGGCTTAAGTTTGTTTGGGTGAGTGGTCCACCCGTAGGTAAGGATAACTACTAACTACCATATAAAATTATGTCTGAGGATAAGTTTAGTAATAAAGTTTCTAATACGAACTGAGCTTACTTCTTCAGACATATCATCCAATACAAGAAATGACATTTATTCATTTTCGCGAAGTACTAACAAGAATGTGTATTTTGTAAACGCTATGTCTTTTCCGAGTATAACTCAATAGAAAACATTGCTTCTCGCCAAGGCTCTATTGAAATCATATAATGCTCTAATGAAACAAGTGAAAAATGATGCCATACAAAATGTACATAAATCCGAGTTCGAAAGCAGAAATCTGAAAAACATACCCAGTCTCTGGCACCACGGACTCGCTCGACTCCGTATTCGGTTGCGACATAAACTCCGGCCACAGTTCCTGTTGATCAAAAGTTGTAATCATGTCCACATTTCCCGGATATCCTAAAACTAAGAAGTTATAAATAAAATGTGGACTTACCCCAGTATGCACCTTCTTTACACATCTTCTTCAACTACAGAATTTAAAGGCAACACAGGTTAAGAAAATCCAAAAACATTCACATTAAATGCCAAAAAAATATATCTAAGATTTAGTCAAGAGCTACTCACTGAGTGCTCCAAACTGTTGCTTGAAAAACTCCCTGAGACAAGAACACATTATATAAACATCTGAAAAACAAGGGCATATTCTGACAGGAGTGAACTACTGTCAACATAGAGCTTAATTTGTTATGGGTTACCCTAATTTCAGCAATCACCATGGTAAGAACAAGACTACTACGTTAATAATATAAATCTCTACACAACAAACCCTAATACACAAATTTGATAATCTTATTTTAATAGCATAATTTTCAAAACCCATGAAGAAAAATCAATTTTTTTTATGGGTTGTTCTTAAAATTTACCTTTTTTGATACCAGTGTATGCATCCTCTGCAACAGATCTGGTAGCAGCAACCTAAACAAAGGAAAAAAAAAATTAGAAAGAAAAAAGAAATCAATTTTTTAGGGAGTTGATCAAAATTGGTTATTTTTACAGCTCCGATCTTGAGAAACCCATCTACGGTGATATTGAGAAATGGGTGACCCATATCTACTGCTACATCCACCGTTGGTGTTCCAAATGAACCTGCTAATCTGCTTCTCGGCATCGTTTCTTTCTCTAGATTTCGTTAATGGAGAAACACTTCACTCTTCGAACCTCTCTGATTTTTAGTTGGTTTGTTTGAGTGAGAAATATAATAAAGAAACGAGGAAGATTTATTGATTTGATGAATATTTTACAGGTTTGCAATCATGTGATGTGAAGATGACATTTGGCCATAGGTGACAGAGTACACGTTATCTCTTTTGCTTTACACTTCAACGGTTCAAATCAAATTGGACAGAAGAACTTGTCCTTTTTTAATTTAAGTAATTAAATTTAAGATGGATTCTCGTATGGATACCGACTTGGTTTAAATTCTATATTTAATACCATATAATTTTATTGCAATTATAATATTATCTAATACTTTGTTTATTTATTATATTATAATTTTTATTTATTTATTTTAAAGTTCGTGTGTTTATTTTTATGAGAAGATCAAATAAATATTGTGAATGAATTTTTTAAAAACTTTTATTAATACTACTAAATTAAAGGTTTAGAGTGCTAGTAATATTAGAGTGTTAGTAATGTTAATATAATACATTTAGAATTTTAACAATACTAAATATTATTCTCACAATTCAGTTTATCGAAACTAATTACTAGTATTATACGTTTTCTCGATTTTAATTTATTTCGCAGGTTGAAGTCAATACATCAAAACTTCTTTTTTTTTGTCAAAAACTTAAATTGTACTTGTTACTTGATCAGATCTGATATTGCTAGAAGCATATCTTTATTAATCCTAATAATATCCGAAGGGTCTTTCAGACAAACTGAATAAAAGATAATGGAAAAACAGTAGTTGGAGTGGAACCATGAATCAACTACATGCCTAATAGTTCATTTCTTGGACCTCGGGGCTCATATGAATGACCAAATTATAAAGTTTGACCTATATGGCCTATGAGTCAAGAAAAAACAACTATAATTACCCCAACCAACATCATTAAGAGGGTTGGACTTTTTCTAGAAATATTAAATACTAGCACACACCTTTCTTATCTCTCTACCTTCTGCTTAAAAATTAATACTCAGCTGATAAACTACTCAGAAAAACCTTCGATTATAAATCATTCACGCTATTACTAAGCTTAAGTAGTTAAGAAACTTGTGAACATCTATAAAATAAACCATTTAAAGTTGCGTAAGTTTGCCAAAATAATATATATATATATATATTCTTTAAACAAACAAGTTCTATAAAAACTACAAAATTGTAGCGTACGTAAATTCAATAATAAATTAAAGCTCACTTAAACTTTCTCTCATCATTTTCACCATTTGTTAACATATAAAGCATGCAATCTCTCGGTCAGCTATGATCTCTTTTCATTGCATGTAAGCTTATTTAAATTGAACAACTTTTTCTATTTTGTTTATTTCTTCTTTCATCTATTAGGGATAAGATCTGCATGAATGGAAGCATGAACCTTCTTGTACAACAGTTCAGCTATTTTGTCTAAAGTAGGCAGGGGTATTTAGTTCCGAAACCAAAAAACAGAACTGAACCAAACTAAAATAAAAGATTCGGTTTGGTTTTGGTTCTTTTATAATACCCGATCGGTTCGATTCGATTTCGAACCGAGAACCATTTAAGAACCAATTAGACCGAAGTAAATAACACTTAGTAACCCTAACACTAGAATATATAACTTATTATTTCACGTTAAATTGTGTTTATCTGATTCTTCTTCTTTTCTAGCCTCATTCCCTTTCCAATGTTTAGGTTCTTTTTTTTCAATTCTGGTGATGACAAAATCTGGTCAAAGTGCTTAATGTAGGTGGGTCAAACATATTAGCCAATGTCATAGATGTATCAGTCCAAAAGCCGAGCAGATGATCTAGATTGTCACTTCTCCTTGAGAGGGAATTAATATTAATTGATTGTTTAATCTTGGTGTTCATCTTCGACAAATGAGAAGAAATGTGGGCAGCATGACCTGGCCTTGAGTTAACATTTGGCTGCTTCCTTGAGGCAACATTCAAATGGGTGACAGATGGGGTAGGAGTTGCACCATTAGTAGCTGTTACACCGTTCTGTGGTACAACTTTGGCTTTCTTTGTGTCATTACCATCTGAAGTACGCTTTAGCTTTGGGGGACAGTTAAGGTGGTTATGTCCAAAGCATTGGCAAATGTGGCAAAATAAGGGATAGTTCTCATATTCTCCTGTTTGCACATAGCGTCTCCCAAAAGTCATTTTGGCACCAAACTTTGTGATTGGCTCCTTGCTTACATCAAATTCGATCAAGACTGTTACATAATTCATCTTGGATTTTTTAAAAGTAAATTGGTTTTTATGTAGGGTTCTATCGAGTTTTTAAAGCGAACTTGCTCAGGCATGTTGCACTCCAGACACCGAGGAGGACATCACGTAGCACCACCAATGGGGATCTTTGTGAAAAGGTCATCCATTAGCATGATGCATTTTCGATTCTCATTAGTATAAGAGTTTTACCGTATGTGGTGTAAGGGCCATTATTAAGGATCTTGACCAATTCATACTCTATGGAGAACTTGAAAACTGTCCATCATTTGTCATAAGGAAAGACTTTGCAACCTACATTTCATCCCTTGGTCATATCGCTGAGTGCTACCTTATAAGGAAATTTTCCAGTGAAGCAACCAATGAGGTAATGTCCCCATGATTCAACAAAGGTAATCTCATCTTCAAATTCGAGTGTGACATCTTCCTCATTAGATGATGTGCTATGTAATGGAGTTTGAGCCCTTTTGCTTCAACTCGGGAGTCATGAAATAAGTTAGAAAAACTTTTAGGTGGAAAGTTTGGAATATAACTGTGAGAAGGTGATTTGGAATTCCATGAGGCATTCTGTTAAGTACGCACATTTAGTGGCATTCTGTGAGAAGGTGATTTGGAATTCCAAGGAAAAATTTCTTTGTGAAGTTAGAGAGAAGTTCTCTCACTTGAAAAAATGCTCATTTTCTCTCTAGGTGCTTCCGTGCTCCACCCTCTTTCATCCTCTCCCCTCCCACCTCTCCTCTCCTATTGATTCTCTAGCACAAGAGTGATTCATAATCATATTGATCCTCAGAAGGGTGATTCACAATCACACTGATTCTCCTAATACTTTGTTATAGATCATGTCTCCTAAATAAGTTCATTATCTCTTGATTCTCTAGTCACCTATCACTGTGGTCTCTTCTTACTCTACTGGAATGATGGAGTGTTGGAGAACATGGTGGTTCTAGGGTTTCTATTGAAGAGATGAAGACTGAAGAAGAAGGGTTGTTCGAAGACAACCCTAAGTTCAGATCTTCACTCAAGACCTAACTCTAAACGGTGGGCCTTTGTGTGTTTTGGAGTTGGACCGGGTCAGGTTTCTGGCCTTGCTGTTTATCAAGACTAAGTGAATCACTCAAGGCCCAGGTCCATCAAGAAGAAACTATGGGTCTTGTATTAATGCTGTAACCAAACAATAGCCAACTGCTTATTAATCATGTAACCAAACAAAGTCCATTACTCCATAACAACCTCAAATGAGAATATTCCCAAGGTTGTTAGTGACTATGTTTGTATAAATACAGCAGTGTTTTATGCTATACAATTTAAGGAAAATATATTACAAATTCTACAAATCTTTTATCCTTCACTTTCACTTGGTATCAGAGCACAGCTCTTAAGTCTTCAATGGCTACTCCAAACGATTCTCCATCCTTTAGCTCAGACTCTATTGGGTCCATCTTCTCCAATAGCCCATCTTTCTCCTCAAAAAACCTACACCTACACCCAATTAGCAATGTTAATAACATTTGCTTAGATAGAAGCAATTATCTTCTATGGAAAACTGTTGTGTTACCTGTGATAAAGGGTAATAAGCTATGGAGTTACATCACTGGAGAAAACTAAGTTTGTGACAAATACTGAGGGCATAGTGATAGAGAATCCAGATTTTGAAGAGTGGGTTTCAAAGGAGCTGCTACTTGGGTGGCTCTACTCCACTATGAGCCCTGAGATAGCAGCTCAATTGATGGAAGAACAGTCAGCTAAAGGTCTTTGGGAGGCTGCTGGCAAGTTGTCTGGTTCACAGACTAGAGCAAGGGTTACATATTATAAGGCTGAGTTTCAAAGAACTCGTAAAGGAGCCTCAACAATGTTTGACTATCTAAACAAGATGAAATTGATTTATGACAATCTAATTCTAGCTGGTTGTCTGACATCCATTGATGATCTGTTAACACAAGTTCTTGTAGGTCTTGATGCAGAGTATACACCAATTGTAGTCAGTCTAGCTGACAAGGAGGGACTAGGCTGGCTTGACCTTCAAACAAGTCTGCTCACGTATGAAAGCAGACTTGAGCAACTCACTGGGTTACAAAACTCAGTTTCTAATATCAATATTTCTAGTGCAAATGTCACTCACATGACAGACTCAAAACAACAGCTTGCTAACTCTAATCAGAGAGGGTATTTTCATAACAATAGATGTGCTAATCAGAGAGGTTACAGAGGCAGATATGGTTTCAATTCTAACTATGGCAATAGAGGAAGAAGTAGTTTTTACAGGGGCAGAGGAGGAAGGTACTCACAGAATAAACCAACCTGCCAAATATGTAGCAGGTATGGTCACTCTGCTGTTGTTTGCTACTACAGGGATGATCCCTCAGTTATGGGCTCTACATCTTCAGAGCAAGCTAGATCAAAAAGAGATCAGAATGCTCTAGTGGCAACACAAGACTCTACAGGTGAAGGGGTCTGGTATGCTGACAGTGGTGCTAGTCACCATGTCACAGGGAGCACTAGTCAAATGACACAGAGGTCTGAGTACTCAGGTAACAAATTTATTCTTGTTGGTAGTGGTGAGAGACTCCCCATTTCTCACATTGGTCATTCTACCCTACATTCTTTAACCAGAAAACCTATCTGCTTAAATAACATTCTTCATGTCCCTAGGATTAATAAGAACTTACTGTCTGTCTATCAATTAACTAATCACAATAATGTTTTTGTGGAGTTTCATAAAGGTTTTTGTCTTGTGAAGGACAAGGTAACAAGGAATATCATGCTCAGAGGGAGGTCTGAAGATGGTCTCTACAAGATGGATATCTTTTCTAAGTCACAATCTGGTCCTAGTCTAGGTTTTCCTAGTGTTTTCTCTACTAGTGTCTCTCAGTCTGTCAAAGATGGATGGCATAGGAAGCTTGGCCATCCATCTCAAAATGTCTTAAATTCTGTTCTTAAGTCATGTAAGTTGAATTCTGTATTGAGCAATACAATCACTTTTTGTGAGGCTTGCGAGTTAGGCAAGCCTTGCAGTCTACCATATTCTATCTCTAGCTCTCATGCTGCAAATGTACTTGACTTAATACATACTGATGTTTGGGGCCCTGTTCCTATTCAATCTAGTAATGGGTGTAAGTACTATGGGCTGTTCTTAGATGACTTTTCTAGGTATACCTGGCTGTATCCTATCAGGGATAAGAGTCAAGTGTTTGAAACATTCAAAAGCTTTAAAATCCTAGTTGAAAATCAGTTTGAAAGATCCATCAAAGTTGTTCAAAGTGACTGGGGGGGGGTGAGTTTAGGCCTTTGCTTTCCCTAGCTAAAGAAAGTGGGTTCTTACTACGTAGGTCTTGTCCACATACCTCAGCCCAGAATGGTAGGGCTGAGAGAAAACACAGACAGATTATGGAGTCTGGTCTAACTCTTCTAGCTCAGGCTCACCTACCCTACAAGTATTGGGTTGAAGCATTTGAAACCACTGTTTACTTGATAAACAGGCTTCCTACACCTATTCTTCATGATAAGTCTCCTTTTGAAACACTCTTTCATAAAAACCCTAACTATCTAAGCCTAAAAACCTTTGGTTGTTCTTGTTTTCCTTGCCTAAGACCCTACCAAACACATAAATTTCAGTTTCATTCTATCAAATGTGTCTTTCTTGGGTATAGTCAAAGTCCCAAAGGCTATAAGTGTCTTAGCTCTAATGGGAGGGTGTTTGTTTCTAGAAATGTGGTGTTCAATGAAGATGATTTTCCCTATTCTATTGGTTTCCTAAATACATGTCAAAATGAGTCAGTCTCTAGGTCTTCAGTTCATCTATGGTTACCTAGCTTTCCTACAGGGCCTGTGACAAGTGAAAAGGTATCCTCTGAGGAGACTAACTCTATAGCTTCAACTGAACAGCCTATATCCCTGTGCCCTGATCATTTGCAACACCAGAAATCTACTCCAAGTTCTCTATCTGACTCTCCTAAAACAACCAGTTTATCAAACTTACAATCTCTATCTACAGCCAATCAAACTATCTCAAACTCCACACCAATCACTAGCAAACATCCTTCACTGCCTACACCTACATTGACCATTGAAATACCCTTTTCTAACCCTAATACTTCTGACTCTCTTCAAAACCTATAAAACACTCATACAATGCAAACTAGGCAGAAAAGTGGCATCTCTAAACCTAAAATTCCATATGTGGGGTCTCTTGTTACTACTGATAAGGATGTGTTTGAACCTACTAAATTCTCTGAAGCTGTTGGGAATTCTAATTGGCAACAGGCTATGGTGAGTGAATACGAAGCACTCCTAGCTAATCACACATGGTCTCTAGTACCAGTATCTGACTCATTTACTGTCATTGGATGTAAGTGGGTCTATAAGATCAAATATGGTCTGGATGGGTCTATTCAAAGGTACAAAGCACGGTTAGTGGCTAAGGGCTTTCATCAAACACATGGAGTTGACTTCTATGAAACTTTTAGCCCGGTTGTTAAGGCTTCTACTGTCAGGTTCATTCTTACTATTGTTGTATCTAGGGATGGACAGTAAGGCAGTTTGACATCAATAATGCTTTTCTCAATGGAGTGTTACAAGAAACTGTGTACATGACACAGCCTCAGGGTTTTGTTGATCCTGCCTATCCTACACATGTTTGCAAACTACACAAAGCTATCTATGGCCTGAAGGAAGCTCCTAGAGCTTGGTATTCCAAACTAAGGGATAGACTTTTGAGTTGGGGTTTTAGTAACTCAAAAGCTGATTGCTCATTGTTCTTTTTGGTCTCCAAGACTACTGTCCTACTTGTTCTGGTCTACGTAGATGATATTCTTGTCACTGGGAATGACACAGCCTGCCTAAATCAGTTCATTCACAATCTCAACTCTATGTTTGCTCTCAAGGATATGGGGCCACTCCATCTATTCCTTGGAATAGAAGTTCATCGTGACCAGAAAGGTTTTTACTTGACACAGCACAAGTACATAGAAAACTTACTTCGTGCACAAGGACTGTCCATGTCCAAGCCATGTCCGTCTCCTATGGCATCTGGTACTCAGCACTCTTCTCATGATGGCTCGCCTCTGGTTTGTCCTACACAGTATAGAAGTCTGTTAGGTACCTTACAATATTTGACTCACACTCGTCCTGACATAGCTTATGCCGTCAACAGTCTGAGCCAGTATCAACAACAACCAACATCGTTACATTGACAAAGTTTAAAGCGAGTGTTACGTTACCTCTCTGGAACTCGCTGGTTAGGTCTTCACATTAAGCCCTGCTATCAGCTACAGCTTCATGGGTACTCTGATGCGGATTGGGCTTCGTCTCCGGATGATCGTCGAAGCATTGGAGCGTACTGCGTCTTCCTTGGAGAAACTCTCATCTCCTGGTCATCGAAAAAACAAAATGTCGTGGCCAGATCCTCCACTGAGTCAGAATACCGTTTGCTAGCTAATCTATCAGCAAAATTGATTTGGCTGAAATCATTACTTACCGAAATTCGAATTCCCCTCATTCCACCATCAGTCATGTGGTGTGATAACCTCGGGGCCAACTCCCTTGCGTCCAACCCGGTTTTTCACGCTCGCACCAAGCACATCGAACTTGATGTGCATTTTCTTCGAGATCAAGTACTCCAAGGGCTGGTTCAGATTCGGTATGTGCCCTCACTCGATCAAATTGCTGATTCTCTCACAAAGGCGCTTCCTTCCTCTCGGTTTCTTTATCTTCGCGACAAACTTGGGCTTTCGGTGTCGCCTCTACGTTTGAGGGGGGATGTTGGAGAACATGGTATCTCTAGGGTTTCTATTAAAGAGATGAAGACTGGAGAAGAAGGGCTGTTCGAAGACAACCCTAAGCTTAGCTCTTCACTCAAGACCTAACTCTAAACGGTGGGCCTTTGTGTGTTTTGGAGTTAGACCGAGTCAGGTTTCTGGCCCTGCTGTTTATCAAGACTAAGTGAATCACTCAAGGCCCAGGTCCATCAAGAAGCAACTATGAGTCTTGTATTAATGCTGTAACAAAAAAATAGCCAACTGCTTATTAATCATGTAACCAAACAAAGTCCATTACTCACTAACAACCTCACATGGGAATATTCCCAAGGTTGTTAGTGACTATGTTTGTATAAATACAGCAGTGTTTTATGCTGTACAATTTAAGGAAAATATATTACGAATTCTACAAATCTTTTATCCTTCACTTTCACTTGGAGAAAGATAACCTCATACTTGAGCTCGTTAATCTTGAGAATAAGGCAGAAATAAAAAGGAAAGAATCGCATCAAAGCTGGCCGGGGAATATGTAACATGTGCACTCACTCCCTCTAAGAATGCTATGATTCTCTATGATGCTTCAAAACCTATGAAAACCACTGTAAATGATGAAGTTCTTGACGATGATCGTGAACTGAGCGATAATTATGAGTGTTGCAATGTTCAAAATGATGAATAATCTCTTTTGTTGACCACCGTGGATAGGCCGGTGACGAAAGACTGCTTCACCGTATCCTCTCACGGAACACCCTCTTTGAACACCATAGAAGTTACGGACCAGAATTCCAAAATCCCTGGTCCAAGTTGGCATAGATTGAGGAAAAGAAAGAATAGTTAAAAGAATCTAGCCTTCTCGGAAGGTGTTACCCTACTTCACGGGCCTCCCGTAAGTCAAACCCCTATTCTGATGCTTTCTTTGTTGAGTGAAACCATCCACATGATGGCCGCAGGGAATAACTCAGCTAAACCTGCCGAAGGGAACATCTTAACAGACGCATGTGTTACCCAAACACCATGCACGTCATTAAATGGTACACATGCATTAAATACATTCAATGCAACCAACGTTGGGAATTTGAACGTGCATGGAAAGGGGAACAAGTCCCATAATGAAAACATACCCAAACCACTAGAAAATAACTACAACCTTGAATCTAAGATAAGGGTCATTTCACATTCCTTTATATCTTAACATTCTTTCTATCCGCTGTCATTCCTTCTTAGCATACTCCTCAAGGTCCACATAACTTGTTGGAGAGTGTTTAAGCAAAGGAGATGCAACAAACATCTACACCAAGATGAGTTCACAGTAAATTATAAAACTAATGCACTTTTAATTTTATAATACATTCAGTTTTGGTTTATATATATTCATAATAGAACTCTCTAGGTAGGGGAAATTTTAAAAAAGTAAGAAATAATGATACCTGTAATGGATTAAATAATTTTTAATTTTACTGGACATATCGAACTCTACTGGATCAAAGACTATTCAATTTTCTAGTATTGATGTTCAAGGGAGATAATCAGCCACTGAAACTTAAAAGAATTATCAATCATATTTATTAGAATTATAGAGCAGCTCAAATGACCTCCTTATTATCTCTAGACTAGACAATAAACATTATTGATCAATGTGTAATCACTAACATAATGTTCCAGAATTGAGACAGGTAGTGATGTAGCTTCGAAAGTCCAAACAAAAGCCTTCTTTATTTTATTTTATTTTATTCAAATATCTTATGTATTTAAATCAAATCTAATTATATTAATATTTTATTTTATTTTATTTTAAAATATTTATTTTATTTCCTTGTATTATAATTTATGGGTTTAAGAAGCTCTTATATAAAGCCTCATATGCCTTAAGTTATTTCAAGTTTTTGGAATAATATATTTTTTATCTCTGAAAATTTCAATCTTTGTTACCCTTAGATTAGGGTTTCATCATGTTACTCTTGAATTAGGGTTTCATCTATCGTTGCTTCTTCTTCTATTTTCCGCCACGTTATCAGTTTGGTAATAGAGCCTCAGTTCCTGCTATGGGGAAGCATGTTTATAAAGTCTGACTATTCTGATTCAAGGTTTAAAGAAGAGAACAACACACATGGTCATGAAGATCGAGAAGATCGTTTGAGTATGAGGGGACATACCAGCTGTTTCAATGACGATCGTATTGACCTGTTACTGAAGGAGTTCAAATTCACTACCAATCGTCGAATCAAGGTAAAAATTGCTTATCGAGATGTTGTCTCATGCTATGAAAAAGTTTTCAAAACCATTTTTTCATCAACTGGACATGAGGATGTTGTCTGCAGGCTATGAGAAGGTTTTCGAAATTATTTTTTTCATCAACTGGATGGCTTCAATGTGACTTCGAATAAGGAACACTAGAGAAGAATTTATCTTATTCTGATAAGGTCAACAATTATAATTCCCAATGTAACGATTGAATAAACTAAAATAAATAATTTGGGTTCTTGATGGTGATGGTGCTGTGAATTCGAGGACGAATTCTTGTCAACCAGAAGAGGATGATGTAGCCTATAAAGTCCAAACAAAAGCCTTTTTTATTTTATTTTATTCAAATATCTTATGTATTAAATCAAATCTAATTATATTAATATTTGATTTTATTTGATTTTATTTTAAAATATTTATTTTATTTCCTTGTATTATAATTTAGGGTTTTGAAAAGCTATTATATAAAGCCTCATATGCCTTAAGTTATTTTAAGTTTTTGGAATAATATATTTTTTATCTCTGAAAATTTCAGTCTTTGTTACCCTCATATTAGGGTTTCATCTTGTTACTTTTGAATTAGGGTTTCATCTATCGTTGTTTCTTTTTCTATTTTCCGCCGCGTCATCAGGTAGTTTGTACTCAAAGAGCTTCTTTCTAAGCTTGTATTATCAAAGATAGAAAAACAAATTGCATATAAAAAACATAACGAGGAGAAGAAAGGATACAACAAAACCATAAACTAAGATGTCATAAAATTGATAGAGATTTAGAATTTAAAACTTCATATTCTATCAAGCAATGGATTCAACATAACACCATTAGATTCAACAATTTTAAGAAACATTACTTAAACTAATTTAAGCATTAGATTGTTTGATACTGTATTACTAAAAATAAAAACAACCTAATCATCTTTTAATTTGATGAAAATTCTTCATACTAATTTCGACTAGACTGGAAAAGGAAGAACATCGAAAAAAATCAAAAGTAAAGAAAATAGATTGTGGTGTTTGTACGTCCAAGAGCTTTGGGTGTGGCAGTTTGGCGGAGCTTGGCCACGGGCTTGAGGTTGTTGGAGCTCATGATCTGCATCATTCTATATCTGATGAGACTTGGAACGATGAGCCCAACGACAATGTCTGATGGATATAAGCCTAATTTAGTGAGATCGAAAATGGTGTGCAGCTTCATACCGTTGCATCGCTGACAGTAACGATGTTGGTGCTTCAATTGAAGGAAGGTCATTAGTTGATAGATAAGTAGGGATATTTTGAGTTTTTAAAAATATATGTTATTTAATAAAGATAAAAAACAAGTATTTATTAGGTAATAGTTATTTAAGGGTGGAGCAAATATTTATTTTTATGGTTTTTTATGAGTCAATGAAAATATGCGCTTGATATTCTTTTTGAAGCAAGCTTATTAAATTCTCGTCATTTTGGTGCTCCAATTTATCACAATTAACGATTATTCCAAGCTAACGAGGATCATCTTGCTGAAAATTATCGTCGACTTGTGGGATAATTGATGTATTTTTCGGTCACTCGTCCAGATCTTTCTTATATCGTTCACACTTTGGTTCAATATAACCCAAAATGGATCATTGGCTAACCACAAGTGGTATTGTTTGATATCTGAAGGGTTCTTTACGAATTGATATTTTTTTTAGATTATACAGTTTTATTAAACTCACACGATGATATGATTCAAATTGCGTTGTTTACCAACTCACCCGACATTTTTTGTCTAGATGTTTCTTCTAAATTGGAGACTCCGATCTCATGGAAGACAAAAAAGTAGCATATTGTTGCTCGCTTTTCAGCTGAAACTGAATATCATTCTGTGGCCCTTCTCACTTGTAAATGAAAATGACTAAATGGTCTTCTTGGTTTTCTAGGGTAACAGATCCTATATAAGTTTATTGCAACAACCCTATTTTCCACAAACGTACCAACCATATCGAGGTTGATTATCATTGTGTGCGGGATGAGTACATAAGTAGTGTGAGTACACCTTCTCATATTTTCACTTATGCTTAGTTGGAAGATATCTTTACTAAAAAACTCGACAAGAATCGGTTCAATGTATTGCTTCATAAGTTTGGCATTTCTCTCTTACATGCGCCAACTTGGGGGTGGTAATAGAATAATATAATTAATAGAATTATATGAAATTAATAGGATTATATGAAATTTTTACAATAGACCAAATATAATATATGAGGAGACTGAATATAGTTGGATATTATTATAGGAGATTGAATACGATAATATGTAATTATCATAAGATAATGTAATTATTACAATAGACTAATATATATATATATATTCTTGTGGCCAATTGTAAACATAACTTTAGAATTTAATAGACCACTTTATGAATTTTCTACTACACATTTCTTTCTCTATCACATTATATACTCTAACTTTATATTTGTAAATTTAAAAAATTAAAATATAAAAATATTAAAAAAATTAAAATCTCAAAAAGTTTAGACAATCTAATGGGAAGAAAAATAATAAATCAAAACTGAAAACTTTCACACAACCCACTAACAAATAACATTAATATTATGTTGAAGTTGTAGATTCATTAACATTAAAAAGTCATGTAAATCATTTACGAAATTAAAAGTTAAAATTTTAGAGATTTTTTCAAAATTAACTGTTTAAAAAAATGATTAATTCAGAGAGATGTTTTTGGAGTTAGATGATGTTTTCATAAAAGACCAAACCCACGGAATGAACTGTTTTAAAATAAACAGTTAATTAAGATGACTATCTTTGGATTTAGATGATATTTTTGTAAAAAAACATAACATCTAATTTGAAGAACAACCCTTGAAATGAGTTGTTTTTTAAATAGTTAATTCCAAAAAGATCTTCAAAATTTCACATGCACTTTTGTGTTTTTTAACATGGTTTTTTGAAATCAAAATTTTGATATTTAATAATTTTACGGCTTCAACACAAGATTAATGTAATTTGTTATAGAGGGTGGCATATATTGAGAGTAGTTTTTATGGTTAGATAGAAAATGAATGAAATAAGAAATATAATAAAGTAATATATATATATATATATATATATAATAAGAGTATATTAATATTTTATTTAATGAAAGAAATGATACAATGAAGCTTCTTCAAAACAATACGGAAAATAAAAAAAATGATAAAGATAGAAATATTGAGTATATTCTTTGTATACAATTAATTTTTATTTTATTTTATTCGTTTTTTTTTTCAATTTCCTGATTTTCAACAAAACTTAATTTTCATTCAAAATTCAAAAATTCTATAATTTTTAAGCACACAGATTTATATTTTTTTACAAATTACAACGAATAGGAGAATTGTCCTTTTGTGTTTGGATTTTTTTTCAAACTTTTCGCGATTTACCTCTCGAGATAACATAAAATTTTAGAAAATTATGAGCTACAATAACACGATTTTGCAAACTATTTGTTGAAGAAAGACTATTTCAAAAACATGTTATCAAACTATTTGATAATGATGACGTTGATACTATTAATTTGAGAGAGAATTATCTTTAACCACGAGAGGATGATATGGTTGCCCAAATCCACAATTATCTAAAGTGATTGGACAAATGCAAGTGGGCCTTATTTGCTTAACAAAGTATCATATTTTGGAAAAACAAGTATGCAAATAGAAAGTCTTGGCGAGCTCGTCAACTGTCGAGAACGTGACTGAGGCCGTAGGTATGGTCACAAAGTTTGGTCTCTAAAATCCACTGTTTAAGTTTCCGCATTGTTGTTTTAATACTTTTATGGTTTTTTAAAATATATTTTGAAGATTTTATTTAAATAACAAATGAAATATGATTATATTTATATTTGATAAGATATTATGTTATTTCATTTATACGTGTTTCCTTATTTTGTAATAGGGTTTTTGGCGATCTTCTTCAATATTCTTAAAAAAACAAAGAAATTCCGTTAGAATGATGAGTATGACAAATTCTATCGCACCCTTAAAGAGTATTTCACTTCGCTCACAATTTGATCAACCCCAATACAAGGCGAGTCTTTATATTATTACTTATCTATCTCCAACCATGTTGTCAGGGTTGTTTCGGTGAGAGAGAAAGAGGGAACACATCGACCAAATTATTATCTTCATACAAGCCAAATCGATAACAAGAAACAATATTTCAACACGTAAAAATTAGCATTGGGACTAGTGGTGGCAGCAAAAAATACGACCTTACTAAAAAATGTGTACTTTCTTTCCTCTCAAAGCGTCAGGGAGACTCACGCGTCACTACACAAACAATATCACAAAATTTAAACTAATATGAGGCTATTTTCCTCCTCAATAATCTACACGAATTGGTTGTGAGGGCTCACCATCGACAATGAAGTTTAGTTAGATGTTTTCTCTTTGAAGGTTTTTATTGGACAAAGATGGAAGCCGATGTTGAGGCAATAATACGAGAATATGACGCCTACCAAAAATATGCTCGCACGAGCCATCTTCCCAGTAAACAAATGAGTATTGTCCCAGTAACTTGGCCCTATGGTAAATGAGGAATCGATCTCGTTGGAACTTTACTGATAACTACAAGAAAGATGTAGTATATAATCATTGCAGTGGATTATTTCTCCGAGTGTGTGGGAGCAAACGCCCTACATAATACAAGAGCGCAAGAAATGTGTGATTTTCTAGAAATTTTAATTTTATCCATATTTAGAATTCCAAGAATCTTAATGACAGACAATGTGTTTCAATTTCAAAAGGAAATCTTGAAAAACTTCTGCCGATGATATAGGATGAACCAACAATTCTTGACTGCTTACTACCCCATGCGAACGACTAAGTAGAAATAAAAACTGTATTATCCTTGTTTCAAGAAGAAGTTTGTGGAAACCAAAAAGAAGTAGCCAAACAAGCTACGTGAGGTGTTTTGGGCCTACCAAACGACACATAGTTCGGCCAGTGGTGAAACTCCTTTCACCCTCACCTACGACATGGAGACTGTTGTTCATGCAAAAATTATCATCTATAGCTATCAGGTAAACCCTTACTTATAAGCACATAACAATAACGAGCACCCAGTTGATATTGACCAAATTGAGGAAAAAAATAAATCAAGCTCGGGTACGGGTGACCCATTACAAAATCTTAATAAAAAGTCAATTTGAATTACAACTCAAACCTATGACCTTTGCTGAGGGCGACCTCATCATGAAAAAAATATTCCACGGAGCCAAGAATAAAAACACAATATAGATAGGTTCCAACTAGGAAGACTCATACAGAGTTATCTCCATAAGTTATCACATGGCACATCGGTTAGTATATATAGGATGAAAAAAAATAAAAAAAGATTATGCACTATTTTTCCCTTTCGGTTGCGAGGAATGTTTTTTCTTCAGATAATATTACTTGTTATAAACCTGTTTATTAACTTTCGACAAAAGATTGTTATCACAAAACGATAAACGCCCATACATTTCTGACATAGAATTCTACGCCATCCACGATTATCGATTTTTCCGTATTTAAAACTTAGGCAGTATACTACGATTACCACCAAGAATTAGCTCCACGAAATGGAGTCTCTCTATCGAAAAAACAATAGGATAACAAGGTTCCTAAGTATCTCATCGACATCACTCAATCAGAGGGTAAAAAGGGGGGGGGGGGGGGAGGGGGTCGTGACGAATAAGATAGAAAATGTCATTAACAAACCATCCTTGCGGTTGATAAACTAACAGGTTATGTAAATGGTCATACTCAGTCCTAACTTACAAAGTTCAAGCCGCAACATGGTTAACAAACCAAACCCAATGTGGAAAAACTATTAGGGTGCGCAAGTGGTCATATTAAGCCAAAACATATGAGTCAAATCGCAACCTTGGTTACTCAAACAAAACCTGAGGTAGAAACACCATCAGGATATGGAACTGGCCATACTGAGCCCTGAGAGATTAGTCAAATCATGAATTCGTTATACTAATGAAGCTTGTACAACTAAAAAATTAGATATACTCAGGCCTTACAAATATTCAAATATGTACATCGAACCCCACAACAAAAACAACAATTCCACTCCGTCACCTCCATATTTCTTTCGCCAAAAGCAATATAAGTACATATTATCGAGTGAAGTAAAATCTCCTCTTCTCAACCTAAGTAACATAACAAAAATACATACCTAGCCTCGCTATGTCTGTGACTTCAATTAAAGGAATTTCAATATCAACATTCCTAGACACAATTAACAAAGGTTCACAGATATATAACAATAATTATCCTTATAAAAAAACACGGTCGTACAAACACCCTCACCAGTCTCGCCAAATCATACAACATCCAATGTGGATTTTTTCTCTGTACTCACACCCGCATCAACAATACAAGGGGGAATTTCCTTATCATCAAAGGTCACATCTTCAACAACCAACAATACGTTCCTCAAGCCTTAAATAGGCCGTTTTCCATGACAACCAGTGCCCTTGTCATCACTATGTGTCTCTTCATTGTTCTCTTCTTACTCTTTCTCACTTCATGAGCCATGCCAATCGTCCTCTGGTAACAAAATCTGCAAGTCCTTTATGATCATATCATTATTCTTCCTCCACAAATGAATGATCGTGTCATTATGAACCCTTGTTAGCAAAGCATGAGAAACTTCTATTACATACTTACAGTTCTCCTTAACGGCCTTCGCAGCTTCCTTGCGCAACTCCTTTCTATAAATCTTCCAGATCTCTTACTTCTTTCTCTAACTCACCATTCAAGGATGTATTTTAAGGTACTAAGTCAGCATTTTTTGCTCCACACTCTGCTCGACTACCATACTGATTTGTGCAAGAATTTTTGCATTCTAAGCAATAAAGACATAAATTTCACAACCAATTTTCAGCACATCATTATCCAATTCCAATTTGTCTTTTACAAATTTTTTGGTTTTTTGCTTTAATGTAGATTATCCTCCTTTATAATCGTTTAACTCCTTTTTCAAATCTGCCACAAACACAAACCCAAGTTTGAATGAATTAGATTTGAAGTTTTCCATTGTTGTAATATCCTTTGGTGTCATGTGTCGATACGCAAGTATCAATGAATTATGATGCAATCACAGACGAGTACAAAGAAAAAACAATGTCAAACTGATAATACCAAAAACAAATTACAAAATTCTTAATCAAGCCTCATATTTCATTTTGATTCCTCTTTGCAAGATGTCTACCATGGTTACAAAATTGTAATACGCCATACCAGGGCAATGTTTAAGTTGGAGATATAAAAGCAACCATGAGGCCTAATAATCTACATGAGGCCTACTCCTGATCGCAACACTTGGTGGTCAGGAATTCACAACAACACCAAAAGACATATTTCCTTGGTGCACACTTCCTCTTAACAAACAAGTTGAGCCAATATATTTTCCCTTAACCTACTCAAACTGATCAATGCAACAATAATCAGCTCTTCCAAATGCTTCCTGATTGACTATTGCATAATCAACGAGAACATTAACTCTTTATTGCCGACCATAGCTGATGAGGTAAAAGCTCAATCAAAAACCAAAAATATTTTTATAAATAGAGAAAAGGGATAAAAATATAAGAAATAACTGAGAGAAGGGAATACTTGGCTAGTTGTACCCAATGTCACTTTACCATCTTCTCGGATCAACTTTTCCATACTCTGGTGCACTTTGATACTCCCATTTTTGATACACAGGAGATTTGATAACTTATTCATATAGATATCTGCGACCTTTATGGAATATGTGAGAGAGTTCCCATTAACATCATTGATAACAATGATTTTTTACTCGCCCTTCTAGAGTTAATGTTATTATAAAATATTTTGAATTACGATCAAATAATTCTAGCCATGTCTTCTGGATACTTACTTGAGGACATATTCCACTGCTCTATTGAGGAAGACGTATTTTTTTAGGCCTAAATTAAAGTCTCAACAAGTTAAGGGTCACCCAGGTCGCTAGCAAGGCTCAACTAGCCATGTAATATGGTATTTTGAGCTTGGTCAAGTCTATCACTAATATTTGTTAACTCTCTTTTACTTGAAGTAGAGATGGAGGTTTGAAGTTTCATAATTCTGTGTGGGCTAATGGTCATAGGATCACCGTCGCAAGAGGAAGTCAAGCTTTCAATGATAGTGCTGGTATAACTAGGGTGGCTTAACCACATGTTAAAAAATTAAAAAATTTGTTTTGGTAAAATTGGGATGATGAGGTGAATTGTGATCACAGTGTGGTCGGTGGTATGTGGTAGGTCGTAATGTGTGAAAGATTTTTGGAATTTGTCATCCCAGTGGAAATTAACAAGATCCCTATCAATTTTTTACGAGATTAGGTTGTCAATATGCTCGTTAGTCCATGAAAATTGGAAGCCTGAAAAACGGAGATGATTAAGCTCGCTTAAGCAACCAAAATCGTGAAAATTCCTAATTGAACTAATGTAAAGATCGTAGTTATCCAATCGTTGAGAAAGATATCTAATGACGTTGAAATTGCCCATATCTACCCAGGGTTTGTTGTGCCTCGAGTTAGAAATATGGGTGATTTCATGCCATAAAAGTTGGCGATCGTAGGACTCATTCAAGTTGTATATCATGGTACAATCCATAAATTGAGGAGAAGCACTTTCAAACTCAACCCTAAAAACACTAGAGTTCCATGTTACCCAAATTCTGCCATAGGGGTGAGCTTCATGGTTTGTTTTGTGGTGCAATAATGGTAGAATGATACTCATAATTCTTTCAACATTTTAAGCATTTACCTTAGTTTCTAGCATGCAAATGATAGTGATACCATTAGATAAAGCATGATAGGATCATTAAGACCCTTAACATTCCAGGTTGAAATATTCATAGAGATTTCGTAACACAAAAACAAAATAAAATAAACGCTGGAGAATTGAATTGGTCATCGATGTAGTCAACACGATAGGCATGGATAGTGATGGTTGTTGTGCAAGGATGAGAAGGTAACTTCATTTATGGCATGATCTTTCTCCATAGCTTCAAATTGGACTTGACCAGGGGCAGTTCTTCTTTCACTAGTGGATCAACCATGATGGATGATAAGACCGTCCCCCTTAATACTCATTCTCATAAAGTCATAACTGGGAGATGGTAGTATTTCTCTTTACTGAAGGATAATATAATATGTTGTGAGTTGTGCATCACGGGATCATTTTTTGGTCCCTAGTGGGGATATCAGTATGAGAAACATCTTCAGACTCGTTATAACTATATGTAACTTTTCGAAAAGTGTTGCATCCTCTAAAAATTGGTGGTAGTCCTTAATACTCAATTTGCAAATTGTAAACCTTACCAAGACAACTAATACTCAGGGTTCGACGAGTTATCCATAGGTTCCGATCTCTTATGGAATATAAGATGGTTGTTAAAAAACCATGAGGTCATCTCAAGGACCTGGGTTGGATTATCCATATTAAAGAATTAACGAAGTTACCTAATTGTGTTAGTTTCCATACTTAGAGCCCAAATCCTTGTAACGATACTCTGCACGTGATAAGAGGTTCTTCTTTTTGTTCGGAAGTAACACGGGATTGATCCTTAACATCACTTTAGAAAAGAAGATTAAGATTCATTTTTTAAAGTGGAGGGATATAATCTTTTCAAGTAATAGATGAGCAAATGTATTCAGGAGGAGCAACAATATATGCCCAAGATTGAGAGATTTGGAGGAGTATTGTAGTTGGGATTGTGGTGGTGTTAGCTATGGAAGTCGTGGGGCTGGTGGTACTCGGTTAACAAGGGATAAATGTGTTATAGAACATGTTTGAGGTGATGTTGTTTGGCTAAGCTTGGTTGCGAGTATCGGTATGGTGCTCTAGGTCTGGATGCTAAAGCCTGGCTAACGGTGTATCCCTTAACATGGGTGCGAGTTATCACCCGTCCCCTATTATTTTTTCCAGGGAATGAATCGGGGAAACAAGATAAAGGTTTTCCAAGGGATACGAGATAGCCAATAGTGGATTGATTTGAGACTGGTGGAGTAGAAGAGGAGGCGTGAACGATTGTGCAGGTGTTTTGGTGGGTGCGACAGCTGATGGATTTACTTTTGCATTGTGTAACAATTGAAGCTCGGTGGAGGTTAAGATGCATTTGGAAGGATTAGAAGGTTTAGAGTTAGGTGGGTGAGTGACCTAGATAAGGTTGGGCTGGAACCTGTATATGTTCATGGTGTTTTCGAACTAGGCTTCGAAACAATGGTTGGTAAATGCATTGAAAATTTATTTGTGGTTGCATGGTCTGGTTTGAAAATATACCCAAAATGGCTAGGGTTTAAAGCATTGTTAGACGATATCATGGGAAAATATTCAAGACGTTTAACGGGTGAATGTGGAGTGAATACATGGCAGGATGTAGGGATGCTCAAACCTATGATGATCAGAGTTTCAATACCTTACATAACTTGAGATTTGCTGATGGATTCAAGAGACACGAATCTCATGTACGAATGAACATAGTGGAGCTGACTTAACCAGGTTAATCTGAGTCCCATTCAGGTCATACAGAACCTGATACAACAAGCAAAACAGTCATCTAGCTCAAAATTCGATATATTTATCCGGAACTATTCAAATAGTGTTCAAAATTATATGCACCATCATATTTATTCATATTCTATCGGTTAAATTTTATTGATAATTTCCTAAAATACTTATGAAAAATAAGTGTACTTCAGGTTCAAATCTTGGTTCGCACAGTCTTAAATAACATAAAGTTTTGCTCGAGGTTTGTACACCACATTACAAACATCGTCACAAATTTAGAATACATATCGAAAATGAAATGTCGATTAAAAAGAATCTATAAATAGATAAAATGTAACTTTTCAAAAAGATGTAACTATTTGAAACGTAATCCACATAGTGCAGTAAATAAAGGGAGAGACAACCTGGAACTAAAGCGTACGAGAATCATTAATACAAGTAAATCTAAAACATAAGTCCGAATCTGAAGTTTTTTTTCCAGTTTTTGGGTCCTAAATACTGAGGGAGATATTTAAAGAATCTTTAACAATGGGTAGACAATAGTCCATTTTCAACTTACACAAGCACACACGAAGTAAGCATCGCCACATCTTGCTTCGACACTGAAGCAGTGCTGCTTTGGTTAAAATTTGAGAGTAAAAATTACGCACAAAGATGAGATTTTTCTAAAATAATTCTGCAAGAATTGTTAAGTCATACAGAAATTACAAACTTAACCTTAAAAAGAGGAACCAATAAAGTAGCTTGCAAACAACATAATCAATTGTTTTCTTAGTGAACTAGATGAGCAATAAAATATTATCAGGTAAACAACAAAAACAATCAATTTTGTTTGGAATTGAATTAGGCTTATGGCATACCTGGAAAATAATCATAGATCATCGTCTCCTGATCGAAAAACAACACGCCTCAATGAGTCCTCAACTACTGAATAACCAAAGCTTTCTGCAAGCACAAAAAGCTCTCCAGATCTTACAACGACAACTTTGACTTCTGCAACACCCACCTAAGAATAATCACGCAACAAAACACTCCATTAATTCCCAACTTGTAGGAATACTTGTTAGGAAACAAAATTTAAACCATACCAGTAATTCCACATAAACAATATATAATACAAGATATCACCAGTTGGTCGAGTCTGAAAAAAGTGAGATTTCTCAAAGAATTTTTTTGGGTAAGCATGCTTGCGATCATGTAGAAGCTTAAATGCACAAAAATAATTATAAAAGTGAGATTGAAGGAGAAAAGAAGGATTTTATAAAAGTGAGATTGAAGGAGAAAAGAAGGATTTGAAAATGTAGAATATTTTTCTTTAATTTCAACAGCATAGAGCAATGCTGTTTATATACAAGCATAGTTACTAGCAACCTTGGAAATATTCCCATGTCAGGTTGTTAGTGAATTTGAACCTTGTTTGGTTACATGTATTATAATCAATTACATCTGTTTGGTTATAGCAATAGAATAACCCCAAGTATTAGTTTTTTGCTGGACATGGGCCATGAGTAGTCTAATAAGATGATTTAGGCCAAGGCTAGAGTGTTGCCCGCTCCAACACCAAAACACAAACATACACACCGTTTAGAGTTAGGTCATAAGTGAGGAGCTGAGTTTAGGGTTGTCTTCAACCAGCTCATCTTCTTCATTCTTCACCTCTTCAATAGAAAAGGTAGAATCACCATGATCTTCAACATCCCCCCTCAAACGCAGCGGCGACTCCGAAAGCCCAAGTTTGTCACGGAGATACAGAAAACGAGAGGAAGGTAACGCTTTGGTGAGAGAATCGACAATTTGATCAAGTGAGGGCACATACCGAATCTGAACCAGACCTTGCAGTACTTGATCTCTGACGAAGTGCACATCTAACTCGATGTGCTTGGTGTGAGCGTGAAAAACGGGGTTAGACACAAATGAACTGGCCCCTAGGTTGTCACACCACACGACTGATGGTGGAATGAGGGAAATCCGAATTTCCATAAGTAGTGATTTCAACCAGATCAATTCTGCTGAGAGATTTGCTAATGCACGGTATTCTGACTCAGTGGAGGACCTGACCATTATAGTTTTATTTTTTGATGACCAGGAGATGAGGGTTTCTCCAAGAAAGACGCAGTACGCTCCAACACTACGACGATCATCAGGAGACGAAGCCCAATCCGCATAAGAATACCCATAAAGCTGTAACTGGTAGCACAGTTTGATGTGAAGACCTAACCAGCGAGTGCCAGAAAGGTAACGTAACACTCTCTTTAAGCTTTGCCAATATATAAATGTAGGGTTTTGTTGATGTTGGCTCAGACTGTTGACAGCGTAAGCTATGTCAGGTCGTGTGTGAGTCAGATATTGTAAGGCACCTAACAGACTTCTGTACTGTGTAGGACAAAACAGAGGCGAACCATCGTGAGAGGAGTGTTGAGTACCAGCTACCATAGGAGACGGACAGGGCTTGGACATAGATAGTCCTTGTGCAAGCAGTAAGTTCTCTATGTACTTGTGCTGAGTTAAGTAGAAACCTCTCTGGTCACGATGAACTTCTATTCCTAGGAATAGATGGAGTGGCCCCATATCTTTGAGAGAAAAAGTAGAGTTGAGATTGTGAATGAACTTATTCAAGCAGATTGTGTCATTCCCAGTCACAACGATATCATCTACATAGACCAGTTTAAGTAGAATAGTTGCCTTGGAGACCAAAAAGAACAATGAGCAATTAGCTTTTGAGTTGCAAAAGCCCAACTCAGAAGTGTATCCCTTAGCTTAGAGTACCAAGCTCTAGGAGCTTGCTTCAGGCCATAAATAGCTTTATGTAGTTTGCAAACGTGTGTAGGATGATCAGAGTTAACAAACCTCTGAGGCTGTGTCATGTACAGAGTTTCTTATAACACTCCATTGAGAAAAGCATTATTTATGTCAAGCTGCCTTACTGTCCAACCTTTAGAGACAACAATACTAAGAATTAACCTGACAGTAGAAGCCTTAATAACTGGACTAAAAGTTTCATAGAAGTCAACAACAGGTGTTTGGTGAAAGCCCTTAGCCACTAAACGTGCTTTGTATCTCTGAACAGAACCATTCAGACCATATTTAACCTTATAGACCCACTTACAGCCAATGACAGTAGATGAGTTAGACACTGGTACCAAAGACCATGTGTTGTTAGCTAGTAGTGCTTTATACTCACTCACCATAGCCTCTTGCCACTTAGGATTCCCAATAGCTTCAGAGAATCGAGTAGGTTCAAAAACATTTTTATCAGTAGTAACAAGAGACCCCACATATGGTAGTTTAGGTTTAGAGATGCCACTTTTCTGCCTAGTCTGCATTGTATGGGTGTTTTGTAGTGTTAGGGAAGGGATAGAAAGATTAGGATTGGGAAGGGGTAATTCAATGGTCAGTGTAGGTGTAAACTTTGAAAGTTGTTTGTTGCTGATGTGTGTGGGATTTGAGTGTGATGGAGTGGCTGTAGATAAAGACTGTGAGTGTGATAGAGTGGTTACCTTAGGAGAGTCAGGTAGAGGACTTGGAGTAGGGCTCTGGTGCTGCAAGTGATCAGGGTACAAAGGTGTAGGCTGTTCAGTTGGAGCTGCAAAATTAGACTCCTCAGAGGATACCTTTTCATTTGTCACAAGACTTGTAGGAAAACTAGGTAGCCACAGATGAACAGAGGACCTGGAGACTGAATCATTTTGATGTGTGTTTAGGAAACCAATATGAAAGGGAAAGTCATCTTCATTAAACACAACGTTTCTAGAGACAAACACCCTACAATTAGAGCTAAGACACTTATAGCCTTTGTGACTTTGACTGTACCCAAGAAAGACACATTTGATAGAGTGGAACTGAAATTTATGTGTTTGGTAGGGTCTTGGGCAGGGAAAACAAGAACAACCAAAGGTTTTTAGACTTAGATAGTTAGGTTTTTTGTGAAAAAGTGTTTCAAATGGAGACATATTGTGAAGAATAGGTGTAGGAAGCCTGTTTATCAAGTAAACACTCGTTTCTAAGTGCACCTCTCCCTACTTGATGATTCTTTATGGAGGATACTCGTTTCTAAAGCTTCAACCTAGTACTTGTAAGGTAGTTGAGCCTGAGCTAAGAGAGTTAACCCAGATTCCACAATATGTCTGTGTTTTCTCTCAGCCCTACCATTCTGGGTGAGGTATGTGGACAAGACCTACGTAGTAAGAACCCATTTTCCTTAGCTAGTGAAAGAAAGGGCCTAAACTCACCCCCAGTCACTTTGAACAACTTTGATGGACCTTTCAAACTGAGTTTCAACTAGGACTTTAAAGTGTTTGAATACTTCAAACACTTGGCTTTTATCTCTGATGGGATACAGCTAAGTATACCTAGAGAATTCATCTAAGAACAGTACATAGTACTTACATCCACCAATAGATTGAATAGGAGAAGGGCCCCAGACATCAGTATGTATTAATTCAAGAACATTTGTAGCATGAGAATTAGAGACTGAATAAGGTAGATTGTGAGACTTGCCTAACTGGCAAGCCTCACAAAAAGTGATTGTATTGCTCAACACAGAGTTCAACTTGCATGACCTAAGAACATAATCTAAGATATTATGAGATGGATGGCCAAGCTTCCTATGCCATCCATCTTTGAAAGACTGAGAAGCACTAGTAGAGAAAAGACTAGGAACACCTAGATTAAGTCTGAGCAGGATACTCCCTGTTTCCTTGTCCTTCACAAGACAGAAACCTTTATGAAACTCCACAAAAATATTATAGTGATTGGTTAGTTGAAAAACAGACAATAATTTTTTTGTTAATCCTAGGAACATGAAGAATTTTTTTTAAGCAAATAGGTTTCCTGGTTAAAGAGTGTAGGGTAGACTGACCAATGTGGGAAATGGGAAGTCTCTCACCACTACCAACAAGAATGGATTTGTTACCTGAGTACTCAGACTTCTGTGTCATTTGACTAGTGCTCCCTGTGACATGGTGACTAGCACCATTGTATGCATACCAGACCCCTTCACCTGTAGAGTCTTGTGTAGCCAATAGAGCAGTCTGATCTCCCTCTGACCTAGCCTGTTCTGATGATGTAGAGCCCATAACTAAAGGATCATCCCCGTAGTAGCAAACAACAGCAGAGTGACCACACCTGCTACAAATTTGGCAGGTTGGCTTGTTCTGTGAGAACCTTCCTCCTCGGCCCCTATAGAAGTTACTCCTACCTCTAGTGTCATAGTTAGGATTGAAACCAGATCTGCCTCTGTACCCTCTCTGATTAGCACCTATGTTATTGGGTAAATACCCTCTCTGATTAGAGTTAGTGAGCTGTTGCTTTGAGTCACTCATGTGAGTAACATTTGCACTAGAAATGTTGATATTAGATACTGAGTTTTGTAACCCAGTTAGTTGCTCAAGCCTGCTTTCATACGTAAGCAGACTTGTTTGCAAGTCAAGCCAGCCTAGTCCCTCCTTGTCAGCAAAACTGACCACAATAGGTGTCTATTCTGCATCAAGACCTGCAAGAACCTGTGTTAACATATCATCAATAGAAGTTAGACAACCAGCTAGGATTAGGTTGTCATATATCAATTTCATCTTGTTTAGGTAATCAAACATTGTTGAGGCTCCTTTACGAGTTCTTTGAAACTCATCCTTATAGTAAGTAATCCTTGCTCTAGTCTGTGAACTAGACAGCTTGCCAGCAGCCTCCCAAAGACCTTTAGCTGACTGTTCTTCCATCAATTGAGCTGCTATCTCAGGGCTCATAGTGGAGTAGAGCCACCCAAGTAGCAGCTGATCCTTTGACACCCATTCTTCAAACTCTGGATTCTCAGTGATAATGCCCTCAGTGTTTGTAACAAATTTAGGAGGACAGATCTTTTCTCCAGTAATATAACTCCATAGTTTATTACCATTAATCATAGGCAAAACAACAGTTTTCCATAAGAGATAGTTTCTTCTATCAAGTCGAATATTATTGACGCTGCTAATTGGATGCAGGTGCATGTTTTTTGAGGAGAAAAATGAGTTGTTAGAGAAGATGAACCCAATAGAGTGTGAGCTAAAGGATGGAGAATCATTTGAAGTAGCCATTGAAGGCTCAAGAGCTGGCTTGATACCAAGTGAGATTGAAGGAGAAAAGAAGGATTTGAAAATGTAGAATAATTTTCCTTAATTTCAACAACATAGAACAATGTTGTTTATATAAAAGCATAGTCACTAACAACCTTGGGAATATTCCCATGTGAGGTTGTTAGTGAATTTGAACTTTGTTTGGTTACATGTATAATAATCAGTTACATATGTTTGGTTATAGCAATAGAATAACCCCAAGTATTAGTTTCTTGCTTGACATGGGCCATGAGTAGTCTACTAACATGATTTAGGCCAAAGCTAGAGTGCTGATCCGGTCCAACACCAAAACACAAACAGACACACCGTTTAGAGTTAGGTCATAAGTGAGGAGCTGAGTTTAGGGTTGTCTTCAACAAGCTCCTCTTCTTCATTCTTCACCTCTTCGATAGAAACCCTAAAACCACCATGATCTCCAACAATAAAGAACATCAAATACAATGAATTTATATATTTGTTGAAACGAAAAGTCACAATTGTCAGCAAAAATGGAAACAAAAACAAAAGAATACATGGTCAAGGGCACAAGCAAAGAGATCAAGCACGTGACGTTGATGAACAAGCTGCTTTGAGAGACCCTCATGGAAATTTGACAGCTTTGTGATAAGGTGATGAGGCCGACTAGAGAATTGTCGGAAAGGAGTCCAATGGCCTGGGTCAAGGCGGACTTAAGGAAGTCCAGCTCTTTCTCAATGATGCCGGTGTCGATCACAAACATGAAGACGGGAGGTAGCGAGGCGGCAGGTGCTCCGAATAGGTACTCGATGGTGGTATACTGAGGGAAGAGCTCGGCAGGGAGGTTATCGTTGGTGATGGATGCGTACTGGTGAAAGAAAATGATTGCGCTGGAAACACAAAGGACATATCAAGATTTTGGCGTGAAGTCAACTATGCAGAAATGATTAAGAACGGAGCGGCAAGTGCGGGAATGGAGTGGTGTAGGTAAGAGGTGGAGGAACTTGTGGGAACACTTTGATCGGAGTGTCAATTGTTGACACTGAAACTATGCAGTTGGTTGCATCTTGCTTCGTCCTGCCACACCATCCTCGCTTAGGTCCATGAATTCCGCCATAGCCAACTTTTTGGGCCAAAGAATTTAATCTTACTGGTCGATGCTCTAATCTACTAACCAAAGAATTAAAGAAGAAGAATGCAGTAGACATGTTGTAAATACAAAACAATACCCAAATACGTTTCTTAGCCATCCTAATTTCATAAGAGTCCCAATAAATACAGAAACAAAACAATGGAAGAAGTAAAATTCCCAAAGCTCCCTCAAAGTAATGTTGTACCGTATGGAAATTAAAATTCCTGTGGAAGAATATGACTTAGTTGTGGTAAGATTAGAGTTTTGTCAAGGATATTGAGGTCCGAAAAAATTATAGAGCTTTTATATTTTGGAGCATCAAATAATATGAACCAATTTAAAAGCTTTGGTCTAATTTGTATAGTGTATATCCAATTTAATTTGGATTTTATTATTAATCCATTACAATTAATTTTAATTTTAAAAAATAATTTTTAATTTGGATTTTATCTGTTTTATTTTCGGAGTTCATATTGAATATTTCAGTCAGATATCAAATTTTCCGGATTTTTTGGACAAGCTTAAGTTTCTAATTTAGAGGTTTGGTAAACTCTTGCAACCTTTTCTTTTTAGTCCAAATTGGAGTTTTTATTACACAACTTTTGAAACAAATTCAAATATGAGACAAACCTCATATTAGAGTTACAAAGAGCCTCACAAGAGGCGAAATTGTCAAATAGAGCAAAACATCACAAATGAGCCGAATTCAACCGAAACAACTATTCATATCTTTTTTGAGCAAGCATTAGGTTAATTGAAGCCATCAATCTTGAGCTTAATTGAATAAATCCACAAGAGTATCCCTTTAAAGAAAAGCCACAAAAATTTGAAGCCATTCAGAGCAGAGCCACCGGAAGCCATGTAAGATTTGATTTCTAAAGTTTTTTAAAATCTCTTTTAATGAGGAGCATCTTTAAGGGTTGGGATTCCTTCTCAAATATCTTGTTCCCAGCCCTTCAAGGAATGTGATAGCTCTCAGGTAAGATGGAGCACTTCTTTGGTCAAATTCCATGGTTTGATTGAATTTTAATGTCGTATTTGCACTCCAATCTGCCGATTCGTTTTGTTCCCGGAAAATTTGAATTATCCTCATATCAGATGATAAGAAATTCCAGCAGCAAGAGAGAATCGACTCTAAAAACCATAGACTTTTACCATGAAGAAGCAACTCAATGAGGACAGTGGAATCCCTTTCAATGTCCAACTGCCTTATTCACTTCTCAAAACAAAGCGAAAGACCATCAAACATAGCCTGACATTCAGCAACCACCAGGAAGCTTTTACCGTAGAGACGACCTTACCCAAACTTGATAGAGCCCTCACTGTTTCTGAACAAACCCCCACCACTTGATTCTCCCGAAAGACTGCAAGCCCCGACACAATTTAGCTTGTATTTATTAAGCTTAAGGTAGTTCCAGGCATAACAAAGAGAGACTTTGGTCTATTAAGGAAGTTAATACATCCAAAAAGTGAACTATTATTTTTTATCTGACCTCCAGTATTTCTTTTTGAAGAGGTTAGCTCTATGCAGACCAATTAGAATTTTGTTGATTTGGGATATTATGGCATTTGAGTTGATTAAAATGCCATCATGCTTCATTTTATTCCTTGAGTACCATATTACCCACGAAACAATTGGGGGTAATATGGTTTGGATATGCACATTCTCGTCTGTTAACCAGTACCATGTCCTAACTAGATGATGAAGGGATATGATTTTACAAATATGTATGCTCAAAAGATTAGTATAGTGACACCATACCTCCCACGCATTATGGAATTTAACTAGAAGATGACTAACACTTTCAATGTTGTCACATAACTGACATTTTGAAGCTAACTGTATATTCTTCTTTTGCGGGGCATAATCAACATGAACCCAGCTGAGCAAGGCCCTCCACAATAAAATGAAACATTTACGAGGAGTTATGTGGTTCCAGGTTTTAAGAAAGAGGTTAGAACAATTTCTTTTACATCTTATAGCATTCCACATTGCTTTTGCACTAAAGAGACCATCATTTGAAATTGACCAATAAACAATATCTTGTACCGTTTCATTTAGGAAAACTTTCTGAATGTTGTGATATTTATAAAGGATTGAAGAGTCAACCAATTTAGACATGTTCCAACCTCCATTATCCAAAAAATGACTAATTTCCTTCCCTTCAGAGACAGTTATGTCATCCTCTTGATTAAAATAGAAAAATAGGCGTGAGGAACACCATTCGTCCGGTAAAAAATCCATATTCCCAGAACCAGGATGAAAAAAATGAACCTTTCGGCACTGTCCCTGATACTTAGAAGCCTAATCCAGGTTTTAGAACTCCTGATAGGTTTTGGGGCAGTGAGAGGATGAAAACCTTTAAAATAAGTAGCAAACATCATTTTAGCCAACAAAGACTTCTGAGATCTGAAGCGTAGCCATAGTTTGTAGGAAAAAACATCTTGTAAATCCTCTAGCCTTCTTACATCTAAACCACCCTCCTCTGGTTTTCAAATCTTTGACCATTGAGACCAGAAAATAACATGCTTTCCTTCCTTAGATCCCCACAAAAATTTGTTGAAGAGGACTTCAATTCTTAGAATAACTAACTTAGGAAGAACAAAAGTTTATAGAATATAAGTAGGAATAACATATATGCCAGATTGAATAAGCAATAGTCTCCCACTAAAGGATAATGTAGTTTTGTCCCATTCAGCTATTCTGTTCTTATTTTAATCAAATATCTTCATAGTTAATGAAATTATTTGTGATACTTACATATGTTCCCAAATATTTGAAGGGGAGATAGTTGTGCTTGAAGCCTAAAATGAATTCAAGCTTGGGGATTCTCTGAGGTAAATATTTCTTTCCCAGAATAAGTTTGGACTTCTTCTGGTTGATTAACTGACCTGACTTGTTCTCATAATGTGTAAGCAGGTTTAATATTTTGGAGATTGAAGGGGAATCACCATTGCAGAATATCAATAGATCATCGACAAAGGCTATGACAAGTATGTTAAGTTTACATTTTGTTTTAAACTTTGTTAAAGGGAACTCAAGAGCCAATCTTTCCAGCCCCCTAAGCAGATACTCTTCTACCAATATAAAAAGGCTTGGTGACAGAGGGTCACCTTGCCTAAGCCCTTTATTGTACTTAAAAAAACATATAGCCTCCTAATTTACCACAACTGAGAAGTTCCAATTGTCAATGATTTTTTCAATTAGCCTTATAAAGCCTTGACTGAACCCAAAAGCCTTAAGAATACTGAACATAAAGGTATGGTATGGTGTGGATTATTTTCAACTGAGGGTAATTTTGTCTAGAGTTTTGTGATGTTTCAAGGGTATTTAATGCTTAAGTAGTTTGTAGTGAGAGATTTGAGCTGCCTGGTTGTATTAAATGTTCATTACCCTCATTAATGAAAATGGTTGGGTATTTATACCCTTAATTATGGGCCACATGGGCTTTCGGGTTACACTTATGAATTCAGGTCGAGTTCAATGACCCATTAGTCTTTAAGCAAGTAGGTAATTAGCTTAGTCATGAAGTGATTTAGTTTTTAATACATTAGTCCTGTTCGGATGGTTCAGTGGATGATTTTTGTCCGAATTGCCCCTGTCTGGTTCCCACAGTGAGTGGTGAGAAAATCCGGACTCATCAGTAGCCCCTTTTTTAGGTTATGTTCGAAGGCCTTTGACAAGACCTAAAAAATAGTTCATATGTCCCCGTAACTATGTCCGGACAGATTTCGAATTGCGTAACGACTTTATCCAGACTGATGAAACTCTCAGAAGCTGAACGGTTTTGCCAGAGATCGTGGGACACGTGTTCTTCTCTGATTCACCTCACCGGTCATTTTTCTCCGAGAATGGCGCTTCCACTTACTTCAAAAAGTAACCTCTTAATTAATGTTGGTGACATCAGCACCATCTTTAATCATTACACCTATATTTTCGTATTCTCTTAGGTATCAAAGCATCTTTTGTTCTTTTAGTATAAATTAGTCCACTTTTCACTGTTTTACCATCTTCATTATCTCTACTCTGTTAATCTTCAAAGCTTTTATCTCTAAAAAAACCCTTGTTTTGGTTTGAGTTTATGTTCCCAGCAAGAAACGCCCTAGTAAAAGGTGGGTGGCTCAACTTGTCAGAGTTAGAAAAAGATCAAAAAGTCGAACGAGAAAAGTGCTTAAAAAAGGAGGATCGTCTTCTGTCAAAAGTTCTAAACCCAGAAGGTTATTTCAGTCCAACCTTTCTCCAATCGCTTCAGGCTCATCGGTCCAAGAATCAGAGCCCGTTGTTGAACCAGAGCAGGCGGTTACAAGCTTTAAGAGACCTTCCCCATTCATTGCCATGTGATCAGACGTTAATATCTCCCTAGAGAAGCTGGTAGATCGACGAAGGGGTCGTTTGGTGAGAGGGTAGGCTGCAATTGCACAACCTAAACCTGCCAAATCCACGCCTTCTAAGTTTGGGGCTAAGAGTAAAACTACAGGGTCAAAAGCACCCATTAAAATCCCCAAGGACAAGCTGTCCGGTCCGGAGGCAACCTGTTCAAGCCTTCGGAAAAAGACCTCCGGATCTGAGCCCCAGTCGGACTCCAAACCACAAGAGGAAAGTAACGCCCAACCATCCGGAGGACCTAGTGAGCCAACCACCAGCTCTTCTCTCCCAAAAATAACTGATCATCCTTCCAGGGTAATGGAAGATGTAAAAGAGTATAGTATCGAAGAAGCCCCCTTTGAGAGCGACATCTACTGGCAAACAAGTGAGGCTGCTGCTGTCAAGAAAAGCAAGGGCAAGGAGAAGCTATGTTTAAAACACCCGGATCTGCCGGAGTGCCTTGTGGGAAAAGTGGGACCTTGCTTCCACAAAGTAAGTGTAAGGTACCTGCTCACTATGCAGAAGATTAATTATGCTTTTATTCACATAGCCGAACTAGGACGGATGCGAACAAAGTGGGGGATCCCTGAGAACGTCAAAGTGAGGATACCGGTGGATCCGGAGACACCGATGGATTGCAAGCTGAGTGCGATAGTTTTATTCACTGAGCTATTCAACTAGGGGCTTAGGCTTCCCTTAGATCCGAAGATCGTTAGATACTTCCATCTCATAAAGCTCTGCCCAAGACAATTGAGCCCTAACGCTTGGTATACGGTCATGGCTTGTATTATGGCCTCCAAGCTCTTCGGAATCCCTCTTCCGATGGAGCAGTTTGCTGCAGTGGCCAGCCTTTGCAGGAACCACCACATCCCCTTCTATCATTTTAACATGGGCGATAATTATAAGGCAGTGGATGACTTACTTGAGTCAGAGAAAAGCTGGAAGACTCAATTTTTGTTTATCAGTGGTGCCTGGGAGAATGGGAAGAAAATTAAAGCTGATGTTAACCCAAGCATGCTTACCAGCAGATGGCGAAGCGATGGTAAAAATCTCATCACATACTTCTACCTTTACTTATAACAAATTTGTTTGTCTAATTCCTCTTCTTTTGTTTTTTTGTAGTGCTGCCTAAGGATTTCAATGATTACTTAGAGGCTGGGCAGACCACTTGTACCAAGCTAAATGCTTGGGCTGCTGAGAAATGGGAAAACCGCTTCCACAACTGTTTTACCGGAGGCAATTTAACAAGATCCCATTTTTGGAATACAACCGACCGGAGGGACTTGTCTTGGGAGGAATTAACCACTCCACCCCCTCCAGGGGTGATTCTTCGGAAGACAAAGGGAAAAGATGGAAAATTGGTCTTGCCGGGCAGAGCTAAAGCCCCAAGCAAAATGAAGGGCAAGAAAGGCAAGGCGAAGCAAGGTGTAGTTGAGGCCAATCCTACCGAGGTGGAGGAAGCTATCCCGACAAACCCAGAAGGGCAAGACCAAGGACAGATTGATGTTGCTTTATTACAAGTGGTGGAGCATGAAAGCACCAAGGAAGTAGTTAGGTCTCCAAAACCATCAAATACTCCAAAAAAGGACAGAAAATGGAGAGCAAAAGGTGGAGACAGGGATGCCAAGAAAAAAAAACCTCCAAGGGAGATGAAGTTTCTCTCCGGGATCCGGAGTCTCTACCTCCAGTTGACCTAGCTGACCCCACTCAAGCAGAAGAAATCCCAAGTGACTTCCACACCGGAGAGGGTGCCGGAGGGGATATTAATATTGATGGTGTTGACATCACTGAGCTTTAATGGATTGGTCTTTACTTTGAATACTTTGCCAAAGATGATTTTGCTGGACCCTACCTCCCCCCAAACTCTTCGAACATCGTCACTTTCAATGGCAAGTCGTTTTTTGTTTCGAGTGAGAGAGACATCATCACCCACTCCTTATTGAGTAATATCCAGCCAGTGCTTACCTTGGAGAAGCAAGTGCGAAATCAGTCAGCCATTATCAATACCCTCAACTCTGACAAAGAAAAATTATCTAGCGACCTCCTCACTGTCAACCAAAATGCTGATGCGTTGAAGAAAGAAAATGAGGAGTTGAAGAAAAGTCAGGAGGACTTGGCCATCAAGCTGGCCAATTCGGAGGGAGTTGTCAAAGAACTCCAATTGAAGCAATCAGATCTGGAGAGAATCCTCTCTTCTTCAGAAGAGGAGGTGAAGGCTAAAGACAACATCATTCAGACCTTAACCAATGACAATATTTCCCTTGAAAACACTGTGTCGAAGGCTGAACAAGAAAAAACCGACTTGTTAAAAGAGCAAGAGAAAACAATCCAAGCTAGGATTGATGCTTATACCAACGAGGTGATAGATTATCAGGAGGAGAGGTATGCCGAAGTCAAGTCAGATATGGTCTTGCTCTTTCATGAGAAATTTCCGAAGAGGACAATGGGAGATTTATGGAAGTTTGTAGAGTATGAAGACCTCCCGTTCCACATGATGGCTGATGGTGACAAGCATAACTACTCCAGTGGCTGGGATGACACAACCGATTAAGAGGAAAAGACTGGGGAAAGTTTGGATGCAGAAAATGACGACCCAAAGAAGAAGAAGCCAAGTGAGGCTGAGCCATCTAAGAAAGCTCAGTCTTAAAGTATCAAATATCTTTTTAATTTTTTGTGATTGAACCAAAGTCCTTGGATGGCCAAGGAATGTTTTGTAACCATGTCCGGCCCTTGTCCGGTTAAACCTTTCTATTTTGAAAATTCAAAGTCCTTGGATGGCCAAGGTATTTCGTATATCTTAATGGGTAGTTTCATTTTACACAACTCTTGCATTGTTTCATAGTTTTTCAACTTTGGTAGCTAATGTTTAAACAGCCCTTAGTTATTTTACAAGTATTTTAAAGTGAGAGTGTTTAAATTCTCCGATGACAAATGTTTGATTAGTCATCACTCCACCAATTCAATCTGATCTGCCATTGATAAAACATTTCAAATAAAACTATTAACTGAAACACTCCGAATCTTTTAAGAAGGCATCATATTTTATAAAAAAGAGCGGACACCTCATTAAAACCTCCCCGCGCCACCAGGGTAGGAAAGAGTATGCCCCCAAATATTTACATGAAATTTTAAACAAGTAAATATTTACATAGTTTTCATTCCAAGTATAACCAGAGGTGCTCAATGTTCCACGGGTGATTCAAAATCCTTCCATCCTTATCTTGGAGCCGGTATCTCCCAAGCTTAAGCTTTTCACTGACCACATAGGGTCCTTCCCAAGTTGGAACTAACTTGCCGAACTGCTTCTCCTTGGTATGTATGAAGACTTTCCTCAATACTTTATCCGCTGGTTGAAAATCCCTTCTCCTAATTTTAGAAGCAAACCTGCTTCTCATCAAACCTTTATAGTGTGTGGCTCTGAGGTGAGCCTTAACTCTTTTTTCTTCCATTAAGTCAAGCTGGCCTCTGACTGCCCATGTTCGGAAAAATTATGAACTCGAAATGAAAGAAGAGTAGCTTCTATGGGAGCTATAGCATCCATCCCATATATTAAGGCAAAGGGAGACTCTTGTGTTGCAGCCCCGGGAGTGGTCCGGTAGGCCCATAAGACTTCTTATAGATAACTTGGCCATTTTCTAGCAGCTCCCTCTAAATTCTTTTGAAGACCAGACAATATGGTCATGTTAGCCACTTCAACTTGACCGTTTTCCTGTGGGTGGAAAGGAGAAGAGAAGCAGTGTTGAATGCCTCTAGAGGCGCAGAAATTCTCCATTTCCTTGTTGTCGAATTGTGGCCCATTGTCTATAGTTATCTTCTGTGGAACCCCAAATCTGCAACAAATGTTAGACAAGATGAATTTGATAACATATTTCGAGGTAGTTCCTGCCAATGGGGCTGCTTCGATCCACTTTGAGAAGTAATCAATAACAACTATTATAGTTCTGCATCATCTGGATGCCATAGGTAGAGGTCCCACCAAATCTAGCCCCCACCGAGCAAAAGATATTGGCTCAGAAATTGACTCCAAAGGGACAGCTGGGGTATGAATTTCATTACTGTATCGTTGGAATGGATCACACTTCTTCACCAACTCTTTGGCATCCTGCATTATGGAGGGCCAGTAGTACCCAACTAACAAAACTCTTCTAGTTAGAGCCCTGAATCCACTGTGTGCTGATCCCTCACCATCATGTAATTCGGAGAGCACTATTTGAGACTCCTCGATCCCCAAACATCGCAAGAGGGGTTTACTATAGGATTTTATTTATAAATAATATCTCTTAGGATGACAAAACCACGAGCCTTGTATTTTATTTTCCTTGCTATTGCTTTTTCCGGAGGCAAGATGCCATCTGAGAGATATTGAAGGAGAGGAAATCTCCAATCCTGGGGTTGTTTTATCTGTATATTCAAACTTTTTTCTTCCTTATCCGGATTGATTTGAATGGATGTACATTCTTGCACATGTATCCAAGGGTAGGACTCAGAGTAGGCTATGGTTGCCAAGGAGTCTGCCAGCGTATTCTCCGTTCGAGGTATGTGCTCATAGGTGGCGCTTTTGAAATTGAGTGCCACTTCTTTGAGGATGAACAAATATTTAATCAGCTGCTCTTTTTTGGCTTCAGATTGACCTTGTGCATGATGGATAAGAAGCTGAGAGTCGCTCATTAACCTGACCCTTTTGGCTCCACAGATGAGAGCTAACTTCAAACCAACTATATCAGCTTCATATTCGGACTCATTATTGGAAGCCCTGAAGGAAAAACATATAGCCTCGTACATTCAGTCACCGTATGAAGAGGTTAAACATATCCCAACACCACAACCCATAGTACTTGATCCACCATCAGTCTGGATGACCCATACTTTTTTTTATCTTTTACACCGGTTGCTTGTTTAGTATCCCTATCTAAATGGAATTCAACTAAGAAATCAGCCACAGTTTGGGCTTTGACTGCTGTTCGAGGGGAAAAATCAATATCGTAGTCTCCCAGCTCTACTGACCACTTGGTCATTCTACTTGAAATGTCTGCCTTTTGGAGAACTTTTTCAAGGGAAAAGACGTCTAGACAATGATAGAATTAGCCTGAAAATAGGGCCTCATTTTGCTCGCAGCAATCGCCAGGGCTAGTGCTAATTTTTCAAGCTTTAAATACCGTTTTCTGCATCTATCAAGCTTTTGCTGATATAGTACACCAGACAAGGATAATTATCCACTTCCCTTACCAACACTGCACTTATAACACAATCAGAAACTGATAAGTACACGTAGAGGGTCTCTCCATCAATAGGTTTAAACAAAGTCTTGGGGGAAGACAAGTGCTTCTTAATCTCATCGAAGGCCTCATCACATTGTGGGGACCAATTGAAATCTTTTGCACCTTTCAGAGTTTGAAAAAACGGGGCACACCTGTCCGAAGACCTTGAAATAAAACGGTTTAGTGCAGTCAGCCTCCCAGTCAATCGTTGGACCTCTTTAATATTCCGAGGAGACTCCATTTGTAGTAAAACATTAAGTTGGTCTGGATCAGGCTGTATCCCTTTCTCACTTATCACATACCCCAAGAATTTCCCGGACTGCACTCCAAAGACACACTTTTCTGTGTTCAATTTTAAATTTACTTTCACCAAGCTGGCAAACGTTTCGTGGAGATCTGCAAGTGTAGTTCTTCGTCCACATTTTTCACCATCATGTCATCGATGTAAACTTCCATGTTTCTTCCAATCTGATCAGCAAAATCCTTGTTCACCAACCTCTGATAAGTAGCCCCAACATTTTTTAACCCAAACGACATCACCTTGTAATAATGGAGGCCCCTATCAGTAACAAATGTAGTATGTTCTTGATCCTTTGGATCTACTTGAATCTGATTATACCCGGAGAAGGCATCCATAAAAGACAAAAGCTTATTCCCAAATGTAGAGTCCACCAACTGATCAACTGGGCAAGATCTGTTGAGAATCTGTGAAATCGATGCACATACACCACTTACCATTTTTCTTTTTTACCAACACCGGATTGACTGTCCATAAAAGGTATTGAGATTCCTTTATGTACCCCATTTTAGTAAGCCGGTCAACCTCTTGAACTATGACATCAGCCTTTTCCTTAGAAAAGGCTCTCATCTTTTGTACAACAGGTGCTATGTCTCTTCGGATGGATAATTGGTGTGATATAATGTCTGCTGGTACTCCGGTTACATCAGCATTGCACCAAGCAAAGACATGTTGATGGTCTTTCAAGAATTCTAACATTTTACCCTTCAATTTCGAAGTCATCTTAGATCATATCTTGACATTTTTTCCTTCAGCCAGAGAGTGAGTTTCAACTTCTTTAATTGGATTTAAACACACCAGGGGTCTCTCTGGGGTCATCAATTTCACCCTCTCCCCTAGAGAGCCCCTCAAACTGCTATTCCTCATTGATCCGGACTGGCCCCAACGTCCGAGGCGCCAGTGCTGTTGCATAACACTCTCTTGCTACCTTATGGCTGCTTTGAACAACTCCCACTTTTCCTTGCACAACATACTTCAAACATTAGTGGACTGTTGAAGCCACAACATGCATCATGGAGAGCTAAGATCTCCCCAGAATAGCATTATAACAAGTGGGACAATCCACCACAATAAAAAAGTATTCTAACCATCTTTTTAAAAGGGCCTTTGCCCAACAAAACCTCATCTTCGAACTCCCCGATCACATCTGCTGAGCTTCCAGTGAAACCCACAATTGACCTGTTCGAACGTTGAATTATTGCTGGATTCTTCATTTTTTGTAGGAAGTTAAAAGAGAATATTGGTTGAACTTCCGGTGTCCACTAAAATTCGTCTTATGTCATTGCCCCCAATGGATGCTCCTATGACAATAGCATCTTCATGAGGACCAGCAATATCTCTCAAGTCATCCTCATCGAAAACAATAAAGGGAAATGGAATCTATGATTGATAGGAAGTCATGCCTCCTTCCAGCTTGGTAGCTAAAGTATGAACGTGCCTCTTTCTTGAAGAAGCAGTTGGTGCAGTCATGGTGTCTCCCCCGAATATTGTAAGTGACTCAAAAAAGCTAATAAGTCCGGACACCGTCTTGCAATGTTCTGTAATAACACCCACTTTATTCGGGGTTGGATCAGGATCTAAATATTCTGACTCTACATCAAACCTTTCGATTATTACCATAGCTTCATCCGGAGCCGATGTGCCTGCATTGTTTGGACCAGCCCGATGAGCATTATCAGGACTATTCCGACTTCTTCTTTTAACATACGCTCCCAACTTTCCTCTTTCAATCAAATTCTGCACTTCTTGTTTCAGCGCAATACAATCCTCAGTGTTATGGCTAATATCATGGTGATACTGGCAGAAACAATTATTACGGCTCTCCCTATGAGATTGCAATGCATCCGGCCTTCTGTAGTGTAATTTGTCTTTTGTTTTGTCATAAATGGTGGCTACATTTTCTTTCAACTCAGCAAACCACTCCGGTTGAACCCAAGGCCCCCGCTTATTTCTAGATTGCTGGCTCTGGGCTGGTGCAGCTGGATGAGACTGAGCTTTAGCTCTGTTATGACCCTGTCCGGCTTCCTTGGCCTTGTTCCCGGACTGGTTTTGGTTTTGATTTGGTGCAGCTGAAGCAGACCTCACCTGCCTGTGCACCCTTGTTTTCTTTGTTCCATCTACATTAATCTGTTTACCGACCTGATTCAGCAGACCTCACCATGTCATGGCCTTCTTCCTGGTTACTGAATCAGCCAAGTTTCCAGGGTTCAACCCTTCCTCAGAGAAGCTATTGCTACTTGTTCAAAGCAATCAGCTAATCCATTCTTGGTATTTACAAAACGACTTATGTATTCTTTTAAGGATTCGTTTGGTTCTTGGGCACAATGGATAATTGTGTCTCCATTGCCTTTTAATTCCTTACTTCCAACAAACTGACTCCGAAAGGCCACCCAAAAAGTGTCAAAATTTCTGATGCATCCCTGTGGCAAACTATTGTACCACTTCAGAGCACTCCCCGTAAAAGATTGGGAGAATGCTCTATAGAGTAATTTGTCGTCATCATCAAAATTCATCATAAATTTTTTGAATTGTTCCAAATGGTTATCCGGGTCTTTAATGCCGTCATATTTCTCCATTTTTGTACTGTCAAACCTCTTAGGAAGGTTTCCGGATAGTATCTTGGAAGACAATGGAGATTGTCTCCAATTCCAGCCACGACTGAATACAGTATCTTCGTTAGGAGTTGCAAAGATACATGGCTCATCATGGAAGGCAAAAGGATCCATTAACAAGCGGTCTACGTGTCTTCGGCCATGACTATTACTGTGAGACGATCTTTTACCCATATGCCTCTTCCACCTTCCATGCCTGTCTTTTTTTCTTGAGTATTTTTTTACCAACTTTTATTTCTTTTAAGAACGGCCTTCATCGCTGCTGGGTGACAAGGATTCTTCAACTCCATCTTTATTTGAGGAGCTACTAGAAGACTCTGAGTCTGAATCTGAGCTCTCCACCGATTTAGACCGGTGAGACTTTTTTGAGCTAACATGAGTCTTTTTTGCACTCACATGGGTCTTTGATGGCTCATGCTCTCTTGGATTGTCAGTATGATGAGCTGCTGACGCCTTAGACTTCCCTTTTGTGCCCATCTTTGCCCTCTTGGCAGCCCTCAAAGCTTCTATTTCAACCTTCAACCTATCTCGCTCCTCAATCATATATTCATCATTTTCCCCCATCACTTCTGCCAAAGCCGGTGGGACTTCTTGCACGTCCGGATTCATCCGAACTGGTTTTTCTTAATGATTTTGAATACTAGATTCAGAAACCTTCTCCTCCCATTGTGGTCGCCAATTTGGTGTGGATTATTTTCATCTGAGGGTAATTTTGTCTAGAGTTTTGTGATGTTTCAAGGGTATTTAATGCTTAAGTAGTTTGTAATGAAAGATTTGAGCTGCCTGGTTGTATTAAATGTTCATTACCCTTATTAATGAAAGTGGTTGGGTATTTATACCCTTAATTATGGGCCACATGGGCTTTCGGGTTACACTTATGAATTCAGGTCGAGTTCAATGACCCATTAGTCTTTAAGCGAGTAGGTAATTAGCTTAGTCATGAAGTGATTTAGTTTTTAATACATTAGTCCTGTTCGGATGGTTCAGTGGGTGGTTTTTGTCCGAATTGCCCCTGTCCGGTTCCCACAGTGAGTGGTGAGAAAATCCGGACTCATCATGGTCAAGCCTACCAAAGGCTTTGGATATATCTAATTTCAAAATGATGTTTCCCCCTCTAGATTTTAGGTTTAGATCATATGCCATCTCCATTGCTATTATGATATTCTTATTAATATCTCTACCTTTAACAAATGCACCATGGATATCCCATATCAGATTAGGTAGGATAGCTGCAAGGTTGTTATTTATGACGTTAAAGACTATTCTGTTGAACATGTTAGTTAAACTGATTGGTCTAAAGTCTTTCCAAGACTTAGGATAGGTAGTTTTAGGTATACGACAAATGGTTGTAGCATAAACACCTTTATAAATAAAAGAGTATTTGAAAATTTCACAAACAAATTCAAAATGCTCATAAAATAATATTCCAACAGACTTGATAAAACTTCCCATTAAAATCATCCGGCCCAACAGCTGAATTATGATTAAGGCCTTTGATAAAAGAATAAATCTATGCTTTAGTAGGAATGGCCTTAAGCATAACATTTTCTTCATCATTTACAAGCTTAAGAATGTAGTATTGTAGAAGGTTAGAGGTCCAGGGATTAAGAAGCTCATTCATAAGTTCCTTAAAGTAGGCAACAACTGAATCCCCAATCGAATTAGGGTCTTCAGTCCAACTAGAACCTGACCAGATCCTATGAATGTTATTAAGTTTGTTCCTTTTCTTCACAAATTTATGAAAAAAGAAAGTGTTTTTATCACTGTCTTTGAGCCACATAGAGTGTTTTTTGTTCCCAAAAGGCCTCCTCTCTTACAAGAAGGTTAATATGAGTATTTTTTTGCTGCATCAAGAATGTCTTTGTCCTTATTAGATCTGGAAATATGATAAGTAGGTTCTTTTGAGTTAATAGCTTTTACGATCTCTTTGATAGAATCAAATAGGTTACCAAACACTTCCTTGTTCCACACCTTTACCTCAGCTTTAAGTCTCCTTAATTTGAGATATAATTTCATAATAGGATTCCCATATACTTCAGTAGACCAATTAGTTTCAACCTTATTGTAGAAATCTTTATAAAGCACACACATTTTATAAATTTGAAGGAACTCTTGAATTTGAGAAGATTAGATGAAATAGTTACACTAAGTTGTTATTGTAGAGAACCTTATTCAGCCTCCTCCACTATCTGCCATTAGTCCAGATGAACTTGTTACCTGAATACTCTATATCAGTTAGCTTGCAATCCAATATAAAGTTATTAAAATCATCACCACCGTTTAAGAAATTAGTGGCACAATGCAGTTTCCCATTAGTGTTTGAGATGGTGTTGAAATCCCCCAACAACATCCATTCAATAGAACCATCCTCAATAGTTTTAAGGATTTCCCACAGAGGAATTCTCAGAAGTTTAGAACACTTAGGGTAAATGATAGTGAATATGAACTTCTTATTCTCATATTTATGATTGACATTGAGGTGAATGAATTGTTCCTCATTATGTAATATATCCACTAGAAAATCACCTTTCCGCATGACCCATACTTTGTTATTAATATTGCTGCTAAAACCTTGAAAACCCAGTTTCTTAGAAACAAAAATTAGATTAGATTGGCATATCAAAGGTTCTTGAACAACCATAAAGTAATGATTCTATGACCTTTTTAAAGCTTTTAATCGAGAAATTGTCTCCTTGTTCCCTATTCTATGCACATTCTAATTCAATATTCTGATAGTCATTTGGGTTTATTTGTAAAAATAATAGTTCCTTTGAACTACACACGTTTGGATGAAATAAGACTCTTTTTTGTTGATAGTTTTCCGCTTTTTGTTCTTCTTTTGCTCCATTTTTCTTGCATGTTTGACATTAAATTCCTTTATATGTGTAGGGGAACAAGGAACGTACCCAATTATAGTTTTTGAAGGACATATGGTATCATATAGAGACAAGTCAGGAGAGAAGCTGTTATGATTTCTGGTTCCCTTATCAATAATGTGAAGTGATTCAATTAATTCATGATCTTCAACACCAAAAAAATGTTCAAATTAGTATCTTTATCCATGATTACATCTTGTAATAAAGTTAGTTGAAAAAGAGGGTGATTTGGAAGATTTTGGATGATGATAGATCTGATTTTTGGTGAGACATTTTTATCTGATTGATTTGGGTGTTTTGAGGTAGCTTTTAATAAAGGATCAGGAGTTGGAGCAGGTTGATGACCTGAGGCAGAGGAAACAGTTGATACAGATGGACCAGTTGGTGCAGAGGGACCAGTTGAAGCAGATGGAGAAAAGAATAGGAAAATTTCGTTTTCTTGCAACTTTTTCAGAGTGGCCCAAATGATAGCAGGTTTTACAGTATTCTGGGTAAGTTTCATAAACCAAGCTTTGCCAATATTCATCTTCACCAAATGAGACCCACATCTTCCTAGGCATAGGTTTAGAAACATCCATCTCCTCTCAGATTATGCAATAACTGAATCTAGCACGATTCTTTGCAGGAACCCAAACACTTAACAGAGACCAAAGGCCTTTAGCAAGATTGAAAATGGTTTTCTCATTATACATAAACTCCGGTAGATTAGGTAGGTTTATGTAGACAAGTGTAATAGGTAAGTTTACTCACAGTTGATAGAGTCTCATTGTTTTCTTCAAATTGTCCAGACGTTTATTCACCACAGTCTTTTTAAGTCATCCACAAGATTGAATTCTATATATACATGTTTAAAGTTAACATTTGTAATATTGAAATCACCTTTGAAATATGAAAATCTCCAAGAATTTTTAATAGCTTCAGGATTAAGTTTACTAGTTGAATTTTTTCCAACAATTGTATGTTTCGATACAACTTTTAGGATTTCTTCGTCTCTGAATTCAAACTTAACGCTTGGCAACCCATTTTCAAGACTACATGAAACATTCTCATGGATAACCTTTTGTGGTTTTAAAGAAAATAAATCCACAACTGATTTTATTGGTTGACAAATTCTATACTTGTTTTTGTCTCATAGGTAGGGTTGTTTCTCATATTTGGGTTGATTGTGTGTTGATGCCGGAAGGAAAAATGGAGGTCAAGATCAGCAGATTTTAGGCCATAAAAGAGATATCAATTCCTTCCATTAGAGAAGGTGAAAGATGATTGAAACAGCAGCGGTGAAGATGATGAAGAACAACGAGACTTGATTCTTGATTTTCATGATCAAAATTAACTGATTCTTGAAGCTTTTTTCCTGTGTTTTTCAAAATATTTTCAAGTTCTGGTGTTGCATGACAACGTTTAAAATCTTAAAGACAAAAAAAGCTACCATTCTTATACCGTTAGTACCAAATGTGGTTTTCAATATGCTATTAAACTCACTAATTCACTAAAATTATAAATAGTTGCGGTGACATTATCTTCGCATTTAGGTATGAAATCTAATACGTGAGAATAAACTGATAAAAATAAAATAAAGACGATACAAGAAGAGTTTTAGGTATAGAAAACAACCCAACAACTACATCGTACTAGTCGGTGACATTTAATGATGGATGCGATCGGCCATAAACTAATACGTTTATCCAAAATTTTAAATGAGTTTACCTTATTGTCGATACAAAACATCGCGTGAATAAATCACAAACTATTAATAAGAAATAAATTTAAACTCATCGAATAAAACTAAAATAAAGAGAATGATAAAAATTTATAACCAGAATTGATAAATTTATTCAAAATAAGTTATATTGGTGTGTAATTTTTTATTCCATTTGGATTGTTAATCCAAACTGATAACAGAAAAATGACACACAATATATGTGGATAGAGATTAGAAGATTTTAGAGTATGTTTGAATGATTATTTCCAATCTCACGTTCGATCAGCTACTAAATGTAATTTTTTATAACAAAATGTTATTTTATATGGTTGTCTTATCCGGATCCAATTACATAGCAATGCATCTAGTTATCAATAAGGAACTGGTTTTACAACAGAAAGGTAGATATATTATTGTAGAATCATATTTTTCGGTTAAATAAAATACAGGTGAGCAAAAGTTTCGTCAATTAGTTTGACGAAAACTTCAAATATATTATTGATATGTTTTTCGCCAATTAAAAACAATGTCGACTATCAATATCATATCACAGAAATGTTTAAATTTTTTTGATTAATAAAATTAAAATTAGACTCAAAATACATTTTGAGTTGATGGTCCGAAAAATTCTTATGTGACATGGTGAGTGAGAACATATTACCTTACCCAACTTTCTAACCTAGCATCCCTACAATCTTTCTACAACACAAAAAACTCAAAACATTGGTTGAGAGGTTGCACTAAACAAGTTTATCTATGATTCTTCAAAAAATGTATTTTTTAAGTCACAAACATATTTCATTTTTTTTAATATAATACGAGATTTTTATCTAAATTTAATTCATGAAAACCCATGCACTTATATATATATATATATAAATATAAATAAAAATAAAGAGACCACATGTAGAGCAATATATTATACGACGAAATCCCTCAACAAAACCAAAACTAGAGACTTACAATTGAAGAAAATAGCACTTGCACTAATTGATGAAAACTTCAAACATATTATTGATATGTTTTTCTCCAATTAAGATATATGTAGACTATCAATATCATATCACAGAAATGTTTAAATTTTTTTTTATTAATAAAACTAAAATTAGACTCAAAATACATTTTCAGTTGATGATGACATAAATTCTTATGTGACATGGTGAGTGAAGATATACTACCCTACCCAACTTTCTTACCTAATATCCAGACGGAATCTTTCTACAACACAAAAAGTCAAAGTATTGGTAGAGAGGTTGCACTAAGCAAATTTATCTATGATTCTTTAAAAAAGTATTTTTTAAGTCACAAACATAATTTTTTTAATATAATACGAGATTTTTATCTAAATTTAATTCATGAAAACCCATGCACTTATTTATATATCTATTTATATATATAGAGAGACCACATGTAGAGCAATATATTATATGACGAATCCCTCAACGAAATCAAAACTAAAGACTTACAATTGGAGAATAGCACTTGCACTAATGACGTTCGCTAGAAAAACGAATTCGTATTTCAGGCCCACTCTCTTATGAGTATAACGTTGAGATTCACGCGATGGTCAGTAAAATTTGTAGATTATAACATAAGGTTCGAGATTGTTATCAAAACCAAAACTTTTGCAGATTTATAACATAAGGTTCGAGATTGTTATCAAAACCAAAACTTTTGCAGATTTATAAGACAAAATTCGAAGTGTAAATACCAACAGCTTTGGTGGATATCCTAATCTCGTATAAGTAATCCAAAATGATGAAGGCTCCAACACTCTTATCTCGGAGCCGATGTACATCTAACCTCTCGCTTGGAGGACGCCTTATACCAATCAATAAAGTTTGGATTCACAACCTCAAAATATAAAACCTAATACGATGATGACATTTGTGGTGCGTGTTGCATGCAAATACTTATTGATTCAAAATTTATAGCCAAACACGAACAAAACCACACCTAGGCTAAAAAAATAATCTTATACTCTACTTAAAAAATATTTATAACAAAGCTACCGGTTCGAACAAGTTAGGTATGAACAAGTTAGTCGAACAAAAAACTTAGTAGTCAAAGCACTTGCTTCCTCGAGACCTCGAGATGGGTTGAATTCGCTCATTGGGTAATCCTTCAAGAAAACTTAGCCATATCCGAAACTAGACGAGTTAAAGAAAAGTAAATAGTATCAGAATTCAAAATCATTGAAAAACCCCCAAATCGACCAATCCATGTCCAGACGTACCTTACCGAAGGCATATTGTCCACGAATAAAAAGAAAGTTATAAGATCAGCCCTATACACATGTGGAATGTGGAGCACGTGAGGGGTTAACTTCTTAAATAGTATTTTATACTTATTAGAATATTCTAATTTATTATATAAATTTATTAACTTTGTAATTATGGTACATTTTTTCCTACTTTTGGTAGCACATGCAGATTTTAACAAGGTACATTCAATTAATATATTTTTTAATTAAGTACTATGCTTATTTATGTTATAAAAATTTCAAATGGTCCTTCTCTCAAACTCCCGCACCAAATTGTGTATTTGGAGCCCTCAAACTTCTTTACTAAATTATGCATTAACATTTTGAGTTTTCACATCAAATTTTGAATCAAACATCTGAAGCCTAACAGTTAACCTCTGTAGAACAGTTCACTGTACTAGAAACAGAATGACGGGTTAAAAAAGATTCAATATTACTTGTTGTTGTGTGAAAACACGTAAAAAACTAAACAACTATAATTTCTTCTTCTGAAATTTCCCAAAATTATATGGGAAATAAAATCTTTGAAAATGAGTGGCAAGGCTAAAAAACTTATTTAAAAACGAACTTGAAAACACAACTTAAAAAACTCAAAGAGTCTAATGAACATTTTACAACACACCTTGCGGCTATAAAAAAACATCAATAATTTGGAAGTACAACTTCAAGATATCAAGAGGCCATTTACCGGATCCATAAACTTATCCAATTACGCAATGTCACAAATTAGTGAACTCTTTAAACCTCAGTTACAAAAATCAGACAGACAGTACTCTCAAATTCTCCTTTCTGTATCCGCAAATTCCCCTCTCTGTATCCATAAATTCCTTTAAAAAAATAGCCATCTCAAATCAATTCTCAACCATTCAATGAAGTTAGTGGAGTAGTGAGAGTTACATTAAGAAGTCTGGAAAGTCTCAAATTATTAAGTGATGTTAGTGGGTAGTGGGAATCATATACTCTATAAGTACTTAACTCTTTTTGTTTCATTCTTCAAGTAATAAAATCAAACGTTTGTATGTTCAATTGTTTTATCTGTTTGTTCGATTTGTTTGAGCCAACTTTTTGTGGTATAGGTGACCAAGACGAATGACTATGCGTTAGAGTGCTTAGTTATGAAGTTAGAAGTTATTAAATATTCTCAATGATTTATTAAAGATCGAACGATATATCCAAAAGAACAACGTGATTGAGATGAATGAGGTGAATTTTATGACTGCCAAAGAAACATATCGGCTACTGGAAGCTATCTTCGTTTTGTTTCTTTATGAAGCTTCCCACAATGTGGATCTTGGGGCATTTGGAGTTAGCCTATCACTTTAATTCCTTGCCCAATATGATATGATAATTTTTCTTCTGAGTAATGTAGACCAAAATAGTAGGAAAAATACTACACAAAAGGTTGATTGTCCAAAAGATAAATAATTTTAATAAAAGTGAATGGAAATAAATTATGTAATAAATTACATTTTTAGTCATACGAATTGAATATATATTGTAATGAGTCTCATCTCATGTAATAATTAGTCAAAATTATATGATTATTGTTAGGGAAATTATCGTACTACCATAGCAAAGAACAGATGTACGATTGTGGATCTTTAGAGAAACAATTTACTTTTTTCAAGATGCGCAACAAATAAAAAAAATATAGAAAAAAGTCCACCACACAAGACATATTTAATGTGATCCACATTGAGAAGAAATTCTACATCCACGGACAATAGATACTGCTTTTTTGAATAAGTAGATTACATAAAGACTCTAAAAAACAAATGACTCAGTCACTCTTTAAAGTAAAATATGATGTGATTCACATAACCCTCTCTCGTTAATGTTTATCTCTCACTTGATTTATCTATCAAAAGATCCACCCAGGATATATGTTACTCGCGAAACTTCTTGTCGTCTCATCTCACAGTGCATAACAATATATTCTTTTATTGATAGGTTTAGAGAAAGCGTTAATTCTTCCACATTAAATTCCACTGATTAACTCTTGGAATAACTAATAATCAATTAATATACGAAACCTCATAAATAACAAATTGTAATTAATATAAAAGACGTAATTAATATAAAAACTCTAATTAATATAGAAGGACTGAAATCATGCTTCGGCTTATCATATATCTCCTTCGCTACTATGATCATCGGTCTTATTAACTTGTCTGAGCCTTTAGAATTCAGCAGACGTGTCTACCACTGAATTACAACTCGAATTTCACGGAATTATTTCTAAGAGTTCTTGCCTACTACACCAATTTTCAACATATATAATAGTATGTCTCTTGATGGATTACTTATAGCCTTCTTTTTAAACTATTATTGTGATTATATATATATAAATCAAACCATCAATAAAAAATTCAACCATGTCTCTAAATGATAATGGATGTATCCTAGCATTTATGATTTTTGCCTAGTAAATTTGATAATTTTGTTTATAATCTGCATTTTTATATCCATTTTCCATAATATGTAGCAATTTTTATCATTAACTTAAGGGAACTACTTTTTTCGAAAATCGAAAATGCGATCCATCATCAGTAACGGCTTCATATAGACTCACATGCTCTTATATCTCCCAGGCAGTTGTTTCGACTTAAGAGTATACAGTTGTGTAATTGAGTTTAGAAAACTATTAAACTAATCCTAAGCTAGATTCAGCAAATCTTGAGTTTCAAAACAAAAACCTTAAAAACAACATGGCCAGCTCACGATCATTTATGAATATCACCACCTGCGTTGAAATAAAAAAGTTGCATTGAAAATAGAAGCACATGGTGAAAAATACGGTATCACAACTTATATTTCACAAAATAAAGCAAAAAGAGGCACGTGAAAAATAAAAAAATACATAAAAAATAAAATATAGAGACTATCAATGGAGTGCTTTAGTTATAGAGACTTGTCACACAATCACAACGAATGGCAATGAAGTCAATCAGTCTTTTCCTGATCGTTTTGGTCGTTTTTCTTTCCTCAAACCAAAGTCTCGCCTCTACCGATCTGCCCGTTGTCCAGCAGTACGTTATTTTTCAGGTACCAAAATTTTTAGTACATCATTATCTTAATTAACTGAAGTAATTAACAAGTTTTAAATGACACTATTGTATATGTTATATGATCAAATCTTTGTTTTATGCTTTTGTTTTCGATGCCTAGTGGCCGGGATCCGAATGTAGAGGTGCGAACCGAAGTTGTTGCTACCCTAAAGGCGCAAAACCTGTGAGTGATTTCAAGATTGCCGGACTTTGGCCTTTTGATTTTTCAGGCAACGAACATAAAAACTGCAAGGCAAAAAGAGGGTTATATCCATCTGAGGTAACTTTTGAATTCAACTCATAAAAGTTAAGTTTGATGGACAATAAGCTTACTGTAACAACAGCTTTGTAATAAAAAATGTGTAGACATTGGATTTAAGCAAGGGCCTAAAACGAGATTGGCCTTCCATGACTTGTCCGAGTAAGAGTAGCGCGAGTTTATGGGCGCGAGAGTGGCAGGAGCGTGGGACGTGTACCGGTCTCAAGGCACACCAATATTTTCAAACTGCTCTTCTCCTCAAGAAACAAACTAACCTTCTCCAAATACTTAAGAATGCAGGTAAGAGCAATCACTGATATACACATATGACATATTACATAGCATAGAATGGTAAGTAAATGTTACTAATCTATATATATATATATATATATAACCTTGAAAACCAGGAATACATCCGGATGGAAAGTTTTACTCGACAAGTGCGATTCATGATGCGGTATTCAAAGGTGTATACAACTTACCTGGATTGAAATGTAACCGCGATAAATATGGAAGCTATCAGCTCCATCAGATTTGGTTATGTTCGAACATTCACACAGCCAAAATAGTTGATTGTGTTGGTATGGACATTGAGTCTCCTTGTCCTTCCAAAGTTAAATTCCCTTCCTTTTAATTTCGTTTCCATTTGCGATCTGTTTTTCTTGTTTTATGTAATAAGAATGGGCTATGTAATAAATTTTTATTTGGATTTCCTTTATAGAATAAGAATGGCTATGTAATATCCATCTACTGTGTTAGTTAATTTATATTTCAAACAACTTTATCATAACCATACATTATAATTAATATAAGAAGGTTTGAGCGATTAATACATTTTAATGTTTTTTATTATTTCCCGATAAAAAAGTTAGAAATTTGTTGACTTTCTAACTAGTTTGAGCTACTTTAGCACCGGACCAGCCATCGAATTCTTCTTAGGTCTATGACATTGCCGAGCTTTCTCTACTATAATAGGTCTCCCATATATTGGATTGGATTAAACTGAGCTTAGTGTACCTTCCCTAACCTTTTTTTGACTTTTTTAACTATTTAAATCTGCTGTCATTATTTTTATACAACATAATTAGATAGCACATCTTACTAGACTAAAAAACTCATACAAATTTAAATCTTATTCTTATTAATCACAAACAACTTAGTTCTTCGAGTCAGATTTTTATTCAAAAAAATTGTTTGTTATTAAATTATGGTATAACTTAACTTTAAGCTTTCTGCCAAATATTTATAGAATATATGAATCTGGGTTCGATCCACCAAAAATTATAAGAGAATAAATATGAAATAAGAAAGCTACCAGAGAGAATAGTTAATATAAAATAAGAATGAAGATTGTTTATAAGATAGTGACAACTTATATTTATAGGAATCAATATCCACCTTTGAATTCTATTGGTTCATAAATACAAAAAACCTACAACGCATACAATTGGCCAAAAAACAAAGCTTAAAGCACAACATAAAATTCCATTATCAATAACCCCTTCTATTCGTGGCGAATTGGTTAAGACCAGAGTAGTAAAAGTCTTCATGTTGAACTGTCAAGGTCTTGGGTGGATATGAGGTGATCTCGCTCCTACTCTTTAAAGTGATCACATTCGGAGTGGTAGCACTAGAGATTTGGGGTGTAGCTATACAAGTTTTTTTTCGAAGTTATGAGGGTTATGAAATGCTCATATAAAAATGTGAACTTCAACGATTGTTTCACCTGGAGAAGCTACAAAATCGTTGCCCTTGAAAAACCATTGGCAATCTTGAAGTTAGGTCTTTATGCTTCCCCAAGCTGATCCTGTCAATTCCTTCAATGCTTAATCTATTTCTTGACTTAGTGACATGCCTTTTCGTAGGTCTGTGTTGCATGCGCAAAGAGTCGTCGTCATTTTGACTCCACAAGGCTCACGTTATGATAATTTCTTAGGGGACGTTAGTGCAATGATGATTCCTTCTACTATAAATAGGGTGTGCCTACAACTTTCCCATGTGTTTTTAGAGAGAGAGAAACAATATGCCGCTCATCATCGTGATAATTACATCGATCATAGTATTTTCTTATCCGTAAAAAAAGATAAACAAATAGAGAGAAAACGGTTAGGGTTTTGTATTATTTTGAAAGCGTATCCATTACATAGAGTTTAAAACTCTTATTTATAAACAAATATATGGGCTAATGGGTCTATGCCTTATATCTCTAACACTTTTTTCTTCATTGCCCGGTTGGACTAAATGAAAAGTCCTACCTAAAATAAGCCGTCAAACGTTCCTAGTTACGCTTCTTGAAGTGTATTACATGGCCTCATTTCCCTCTTGATATTTTGCTTCCATCAAACTGATGGCTAAAGATAGTATGTAATATATCAAAACATTCTATAGATCTTAGGGCCAACTGAGTGAAATGGTCAAAGAATTTTCCTTGAAGGTCATTGAGAATGCTCGACACCACAAATAATCATTCTCAAGGACACTCATCATTATCTTTGTAAATTTCTTAATATAATTCGTCAGATTATTAGTCTCATCGTATTTTTCTAATTTTTTTAACATCAAACGTTTGCGATAATTCAAATGCCATAATTTTAACTTTAAGTCATCGATCGAAAGTGTAAGCCCCTTATCGCCCTCCAAGAAGGATATTCGTATGAGTTTCAAGTGCATACTGCTGAGTATCTTTGCAAACCCTTCTTTGGTCCTCCTAGGGATCCGTGCTAGTCGTCACTCCAGACCTCCTCGCACCTTAAAATCTTGCACATCTCCTGTGCTTTTTATTTTCACGATTTTGCCACCGGTGCTGTCAGCTATGAAGGGAGGGGCAGTCCTCACCCTCACTTGTAAATACTGTTAGGCTCTAATATCGCCTCCAATATTATTATCCTAACGAATTATAAACTCGATCCGGTCCATCAAGTCAATTAATCTAAGTAACTATCATCTTTAATTTTTTTTTCTCATGAGGCAATGCGGACCTCAAATTGCATTTTGGAACGTCTCTTCTCTTCTAATTGAGTTAGGAGAGAGATAAATGAGTTTTGCGTTGCGACCCCGTCTTTTTAAAAAAAGGTGAGATGTTTGCAAACAATACCAAAAGTAGTCATTCTACTATATCTCGTTTCAAACGCCATAAAGAGTAACCATAAGTGATCTAGTTTTAAGAGTGGTTTTGTGTAACAATTTGAATTTCACTTCCATTGTGTTCGTCACTTATGAGTTCGGTTTCGGTTCAACAAAATTAGTTAGAGAATAAATATGGAAAGAGAAATCTACGAGAGAGAGTGATTCAACGAAGATTAGAAATAAACAACAACGATAGACAAAATTTTTAAGTTTTAATTCAACAAAAACAAATGATTAACATTAGGGTATGAGATGTTTTATATACGAGGAATCAAAAACCCTAATCAAATAATCTAAAAAAATAGATATTATAAAAAAAAATCAAATCGGAATAGAAGCAGATTTGATTCACTAATTAAAATATATATATAAAATAAAATAAAAAATCCAAAATTGTAAAATAAGCTTTTTAAATCCTAAACAATAGAATTTGAGGTTTGAATTTTGTAAAAAAACGCGGTCACACTTTTGACAACTGTTGAACTTATTGAGACGTTTAATTTGAGTAGAAATTGTGCTTAGTTCTGATAACAGAGTGACAAATAAGGCTCATTTGCGTCTATCAAAAACAGTTGAATAGTTGTGGGCCATTTGGCCTACATCATCTTCTCCCAATTTCAAATATTTCTCCCTTGAATTCTCAATGTCATCGTCTTTAGCTGACTATTTAAATTCTTCACTAAATCTTCCATTTGTTTGTCCATGAATATTTTGTGGTACACATAGTTAGGGAGAGTAAACACTTGATTTTTCTACAGTGATCGACGGTGAATATATGACAAACGGTTACTTATCCTCATCCCCCAATTGCACATTTGTAATCACAATACCCTCACAAATATTATGTATCACTCCATTACCTTACTCCTCCATTTTTTATTACAAAACCTAACATTTTGTTAAAATATTACTGTTTTATTCTATTAATCTCTAATAATCACAACACAAAAATATCATCTTCAAGTTTCCCAACACAATAACATGCATCCACAGAGAACCAAAATAAAGTTTTAATTTTAGGCGAACATAAAATACCTAGAAGTTGCATCTACATGGTAAAAGCTACTGTTTCGCATTTTTTCTTCACCGGGACCCGTGGAGCGATCTAGTCTAATGTACTGAAGCCTAAGATAATATCTCAATCAACAATTTTCTCCTAAACATTAATTAGATCTTCATCATTCTATTCATCATCATACTCATCATAGATTAACTTGTCAAGTATCGGTCAAGATGCAGCTTCAAAGATATACTCATCATGATGCTCATCGTGATACTCATCGTAGGAGGTCTTTTCAAACATGAATGGATCCTCCACACGTCGAATTTGTTTATTTGTTGCCTGAATTGTATTTCCCTTCTGCTTATTAAAATTCCATGGAAGTATTTATCTAGACGGAAACAATGTGATCTTATTGTTACTCCACATAAAACTATATTTATTTGTTTTACCATCATATATTGAACTCATATCAAATTTTGACGGAAGTCCTAGACGTAGATGACAGTCATTCATACTAAAAACATTGCACGATGCCTAATATTTATAACGTCTCATAGTAAAAGACACTAGACAACACTTAAAAAACCGTTACATGGAAAATTACAAAATCATATTTTCAAAACTACCCATATTGATTATGAACTTGACAATATTTCCATCAATTTTGCAAGAAAAATAAAATATATTGTTCTCTCCTTTAGACCTTGAATCAGAACAATTAGAATTTAGAAATATACTTTCTCGTTGCCTAAATCTTATTTTCCTTCTTCTTATTAAAATTTCATGGAAGTATTTCTCTAGATAGAAAGAATGTGATCTTATTGTTACTCCACATAAAACTATAACGATTTGTTTTACCATCATGTGTAGAACTCCTATAAACTTTCCACAAAAGTCCTAATAGTAGCTGACAGTCATTCATGCTAAAATATTGTAGCATGCCTAATATTTATAAGATCTGATAGTAAAAGACACTAGACAACACTCAAAAAACTGTTACATAGAAGATTACAAAATAAGATTTTAAAAACTACTCGGATTGATTATGAACTTGGAAATATTTCCCTCAATTGTGCAAGAAGAATAAAATATATTGTTATCTTCTTTAGACCTTGAATCAAAAAAATCAGACTTTAGAAACATACTTCCTCGTAGCAGAATCTGAAGCTCTAATGCCAGCTGATGCAGTGGAAAGTAGACAAAAAGAAAAAATGACAGATAAACCTTAGTCCAAGGATAATATGAACTCACAAGTTCAATAACATGAAGTGTTTAATTTTAATTTATCAAAAACAACTACTTAACATTAGGTTATGGGATACTTTATATAGGAGGCATCCAAAACCCTAATAAAACATTTAAAAAAAGTAAAGATATTAAATTTTTTTAAATCAAATATGAATTCAATCATATTTGATTCACCAATTAAATTATATACCTAATATAAAATAAAATAAACTATAAAAAATAGTAAGATAGGCTTTTCAGATCCTAAACATGAATCCATAGAGAACCAAAACAGAGGTTCGATTTTAGGATAACACAAAATTTATAAAAAATACATATGCACGGGGAAAGCTACTGCGAACCTGTATACTGATGTAGTTTGGTGTACTGAAGCCCGAGATAATGTCTCGGTCTACAAGATTCTCATTAACATTAATTAGATCTTCAATATCCCAATTATCATTATACTTATCATAAATTATCTTGTCAAATATCAGTCCTGATGAAGCTTCAAAAAGACCCATTTGCGTTAGTCCAAAACATATCGATAGATGTAGACTTGTGAAACTACATCATTCTCTCATTCATAATAATTTACCCTCAAATTCTAAGATTCATCGTCATTTGTGGCATTGGTAAAATGCAACAGTTGTTTCGTTTTTAAAGACGTCATGTGTCTTAATTTGGCTGGACTGCTTTAACCTTTATGCATTTATTTTATCTTCTCCATAATTTCATATAGACCCACCTTCCTAGCTGCCAATATTGTACTCACATGCAAGATATCGATCTCTTGTCAAAATAGCCCACGCGAAATCCCCTACTTCAAATTTGACCATTAACTGTTTCTTGCCAACTGTAGCTTTGTATTTTTGAGTTGTATCCTCATCTTGATTCCTCATATTCTCGCGAATTTCCGACAACTCAGTAATCATGATCTTGACGCTGAAATAAACCTTGCCTATAGTTGAGAACGCCAAATCTATAGGACCCCATGGATTATACTTGTAGACCAATATAAACGAACTATGCCATGTACTTATTTTGTGGTGTCTTCTATAAGTGAATTTAATATGATAAAGTCATGAATCCCACGATTTTAACTTCCCAGCCACTTATGCACACAACATGACTTCTAAACTTCTTGTGGTTACCTCTGTATTTCCATCCGTTTGCAAGTGATATGAAATACTAAAAAAATAAATTTCATATTCGTAAGACGTCAAAAACTCATCCAGAAATACCAAAAAACTGAGGATCTCGATCAGAGACGATCTTCATAAGAATATACGATAAACCTCTATAAAGTACAGAGTAGCGATGTTCACCGCATCCATTATTTTCTTGCATGCAATGAAATGAGCTTACTTAGAAAATTGGTCAACAACCACTAAAATAGAACCATTACCTATTTGCACATTGGCAACCCGAAAAAAATATCCATGCTCACACTTCCCTATGGTCCTTCCTCTATTGGTAATGTTAAGTACTGACCACCATTGGAAGTTATACCCTTTGCCATTTGACAAATCCTATAGCCAACCATGAATTAGATAACATCACTTTTAAAATGTGGCTAATAAAACATAAGCGATATATAAGTAATGGTTTGATCTCGACCACCATGTCCTTCATTTTGCTTCTTTTGAACTATCAATAGTCTCAAACTCCTAACAAGAATAAATAATAAATTACCTTTTGAGAGGAAGCCATTGCTTAGCAAAAACATTATTCTTAAACTCACTCCACAATCCTCAAAGATAGGAGAAACATATGAATTATTAGCCAGTAAATACTTTATCATCTCAAACCAAACATCCTCTATTTCCATGTGAATTTTCACACTTTACCCGCTCAATGCATTAGCTACACGGTAAAGTACCCATGACGTGTGATTGATAGAAAAATTAAACTGCTGAGTAAACGTTACCTTTCACGTGTGATATTCAGAGAGCTTATCTTGGATCTGTATATGCTTTAAGGCATCGTGATTAATGTACATTACAAACTCATTAGAATCAAGGTATGAACTCCAGTATTTCAAATCCTAAACTGCATATAACATAACATTATAAGTGCGGTAGTTGAGGTTGGCCCTGCTTAAATTCTCGAAGAGATAGGCTACAGGTCGTCCCATTTGGATAAGCACAGCCCCAATACCCATGATAGATGCATCATAATTCTATTAAAATCATATAAAAACTCAGGTAAAACCACTATAACTTTGGTGGTGTCATACCTTAATATTTTCAAATGTCACCGCTATATCTGGAGTCCAACTAAAAGTGTTCCCTTTCATGCAATTGGTAATTTGTGTCATGATGGTGCTGAAGTTATGAATGAACGATTGATAAAATGACACCAACCAATGAAATAAACAGACCTTGGTAATAGATGTAGGTAGTGGCCAGTCATGAACTGATGAGAAGTTGGACTCATCACCCGAAAACTCATCTTTCAATACGACATATCTACCAAAGAAGAAAACTTTAGTTATAAACAAACATTTGTTTATCCCTCCATATAATTATTCATGCCTCTAAACACATAAGAAATCTCCCATATGGTGTAAGTTTAATTTTTCGCTACTACTATGGATCAATATGCTGTAGGTTTTGGGAAAACTTCCCTAGATGGGATTCACGTAACCTTAATTTTACTCCATATAAAACTATAACAATGTTTTTTACCATTATACGTGCAACTTCTATCAAATTCTCATGGTCACATTAGCAGTTGATATCACGCATCCATACTAATTATATTGCTCAACGCCTTTATCTTTATAATTACCAACAAAAAAAGATACTAAGTAACCCTTAAAAATTATTACTTCGTAGCACATCTAAAAATAATAGTTTATAGGTACTAGGTGATTTTCGATCTTCAATTCTAACTTCTCCACAACTTATTTAAAGATTACATTCTCACAGCTTCATGAGTTTATCACGAATTCACACAATGTCCCTCTAGTAATGCAAGTAAATAGAAATATATTGTTTCTCAACCATTCATCACTTTCACTGTTCATCTTGGATGCAACATACACATTCCCTCAGAATAAAAGTTTCCATCATCCCTTTTATATATTTTTTTCTGTTTGAATCTCATCAACAACATTTTCCTCTTTCTCGTCATAGCATATCTCACCCTCAAACTCATAATCAACAACTTCTGCGAACAAACCCCTTGACTCCTGCTGTGGTTTAGGATAATATACTGTAATGTGTCATGTCTCATGACAATGAAAATATCTAGCTTCTGAAAATGTCCATGCCCGATCATATAGTCTTCTCAAGAGAGCTTTCTCTGGATACAAGGCATGTTGATGTGCTAAATAAAAATTGATAGGATCAAACATGTTTAACAAGTCTTGATTTGTTTAGCTCACCAATGGATATAACAAGATATCCACGAATCCTCCATATCAACAACATTAACATTCAAATTAAACTCATCAGTATAATCGTTAACACACTTGTGACCATTGCTTTTGATTTTGGTGTTGCTGATGCATAATTCTTGAATTTTTCTGTTTGAATCTCATCAACAACATTTTCCTCTTTCTCGTCATAACATATCCCACCCTCCAACTCATAATCAACAACTTCTGCGAACAAACTCCTTGACTCCTGTTGTGGTGTACGATAATATGCTGTAATGTATCATGTCTCATGACAATGAAAATATCTAGCTTCTGAAGATATTCATGCCCGATCATATAGTCTTCTCAATAGAGCTTTCTCTAGATACAAGGCATGTTGACGTGCTAAATAAAAATTGATAGGATCAAACATGTTTAACAAGTCTTGATTTTTTTAGCTCACCACCGGATATAAGAAGATACCCACAAATCCTCCATATCAACAACATTAACATTCAAATTAAACTCATCAGTATACTCGTCAACATACTTGTGACCCTTGCTTTTGATTTTGGTGTTGCTGATACATAATTCTTTCATAATTAAGGGGTACAAATACCAACCCAAGGTGTTTAGCAAGCTTAACCTAGTTAGATATCTTCAACTTTCCTTGCGTTAACCGGGTTTGTTTCAGGTTCTGCCGCCATGATGCAACCCGACCCTAAAACTTGGTGCGACTAATTGTATTCTCTTATTGTTTAAGACGTCCTTGAAATATAAGAATTCTTCCACTAATGTGAACCAATCTATAAACTTCTTCGGGTTGATAACCCACGTGAAATTTTGGGATCTCAAGTCTAAACCCTGACTCCCACTGATCGCATGTTTATGTTTTTTGAAATCATGATATGGAAGTTGCTCAAAGGCTTGCTTGTGATAATTTTTTTTACAGTAAAACATCCATTTTTTTACTCTCTCATTGGAGCAAACAGATTTCCATCCCAACCGTATTCTCCTTTAGTACCTAACAATAGGTTTCTCGACCCTAGAGCTCGGAATCCGGTGGTGCTCATCCACTAGAACGTTGCTTTAATTTATTTTACTTGATATCCTGACGTACTTAACTACTCTCTAATAGGCTAGAATTGTGTAGTAATATCGTACTCGATCAAAGTGATACGGTCGTCCAGATCTTCCCGATTGTAGATCTCAACTATTGCTCCAATATGTTTCCCTCGTTCTCTTCGCGGTGACATACTTCCCACATAGGAGAGATTGATGCTCTGATACCAAGATGGTAGAGGAAGAATTATCAATTGAAGAAAATTAGATAGAAACCCTAACCATAGGGTATACAAAACTTAATATTTTTAGGAAAATAGGGTATTTCAACAAATATTGTCTAAACAGTAGGGTTTCAGAGCTTAAATAGAAGTTTCTCCAAACCGTAATATAAAATGAGAGAAATCTCTTAAATGAAAATAATATAATGAAATCTGAATATCATTAGAATTGATGGGCTATTTTAATAAAATCCATAATTGTTTTTAAAAAATCCAATAAAACAATTAAATAGCAATCTATGGTCCTAAACAGTGGGTTTTATGACCTAAACTTCATGACTAGGTCTATAGCCTTTGTCACATCGTCGAAAGTTGAGGGATTACAAAGATCTTCTATTTGAGTATATATTTTGCCTAAATATGATAACCAGGTCAACCATAAGGCCGATTGCCGTTTGTTTAAACTATCTATATAGTTGTGGGATTGTGTAAGTACATCATATTTTGATAATTGTTAACTAGTGTTTACATCAGAAATACATAATGTGAGAGTTTAATTGTGTAAAACTGGATTTAATCCAATTTAGAAATTTATAAATAACTACTCTTGTTGGTGGGTGATGGTGTGCATTTACAATTTGTCACTTGTTTTATGCATGAAGAGCCCATACATATTCATTGCACTTATAATAGTTGGTCCTCAGTATCACGGGAGAGATCTTGATGTGTCTATGTGTCGTTTAACATATGAGATTAAGTACACGTGGGGTGATATTTTCATGACATGCAATGACAAAAATAAAACTAAGTTTACAATACGAGTAGCACTAATATGGAGGATCAGTGATTTCATTGCTTATAACATGTTATGCGGTAGGAGTACGCACTAGTAAATTAGTATTCCCGTATTGTATGAGTAAAACAGATCCACATTACCTTCTGAGAGGTAAGAAGGTATATTGGTTTGATTGTCATCAAAAGTTTTTACTGACGAACCATCCGGACAAGAAAAATCGAGTTACATTTATGAAAGGAAAAATGGTTTTATATGTTGTTGAAGGTGAATGACTTACATGGGCTGAAACTTTAGATTTTCTTTTACAAAAAACTTATCTAAATTAATTTTAGTGAATCAAATCGTAAGTGTAAGTCACCAGGATATGGTACATATAATCATTGGATAAAAAATCATTTTTTTGAGAGCTAACTTATTAGAAGGATAATTTGATTACACAAAATATTGACTTGATGAACACTGAGATAAAATGTTTGGAGAACCCAATGTTCACAACTATGGATGTTATATCAAAGACTAAGAATAATGGAAAATATAGGATAGATGTGGAATTTTTATGCTCAATGATCTATATGAGTATGTTAGATGACCCAATGTTAGGAAAGGTCAACCCAATACTAATTATGTACTTAACAAAGACCAAAAACATGAAGTTTGTACATGGCTTGTAAAATTAAAGCTAAAATAGCACGGTGTACAGATATAAAGAGTTTTGTTGGATTGTAAAGCAAGCATTATCATATCTTGGTGGATAAATTGTTACCTATTGTATTACGTTATTTACTATATAATCCAACATGAGTGGAACTTGTTAATTTATGTCTTTTTTAGATCTCTGTCCAACAAACCTTCTTGTGGAACATTTACTTATGTTAGAGAAAAATATATCACACTAATATGTATATTAGAGAAGATATTTCCTCTATAGTTCTGCGATATAAAGAATATTTTTAGATTCATTTTTCATATGAAGTGCTTAATGGTAGGCCCTGTCAATATTGGTGGATGTATACTTTTGAATCGTAAGTTATTTGTAGTAGAGTTATAAATGTTGTAGTTTGGTGATGAAAAAATCTGATCGGAGGGTAATTTAAGTAAGTGTTTAGACAAAGTGTTAGATTTTGAGTAGAGGGTAGATAGATAACTAATGTTTTTGTATTTAATTTGTGGAGAGAGAAAAATTCCAACCTTCTTAAATGTCATTTTTATACTATTTATAAGATAATTTTGGCTCAACGGCTTAATCAGGTCGAATCATGTGTATGGGTCAAGCTCATGAGTATGCCCAAGAACATATAAGGCTGGCAGAGAACTTAGTCACTATGCACCCATCTTACTCGGTATGGTATTTATTATGAGCCTAAAATGTTCGCTAAGATACATCCAATCCATTTTTCATTTTTGGCCCTCAATGATTTCCGACTCTATCATCTAGTCTGCTTAGCTCCCAACTAACATATATCTGAATGACTTCCGACTGTTTTGTTTAACAACAATAAATATCCAAATGTCATAAATTTAGGCCAATTAGTTTTTTAGACATGTGTCAATTTTTTATTGGACTCACAAACACTTTTTACCCTAGGTAAAACCGTCCAATAATAAAAAAGAAAAAAAATTACACTACTTAGATCCCCTTGCTATTGTTCTCGATTCCTATTCCCTAGTAGGGCACTTAAACGTTTCTTAGTCTTTATATAGACTTCTTTCACGTTTTATTAGTGGTATTTTTTTTAGTGAAAAAAATTTACATTCTGGTTCTAGATATAGTATGTGTTATCCTTAAACTTCCAATTTTTTTCTGGTGAGATTTTTCTTTTCCCACTACCTCAGCCAGTGCACATAACCTTTTTTGGTATCTTTTAGAGTTTGTATGCTTACAGCTAGCAACACTCTAACTGAAGATTGTTGGCTAAATTTATATGAGCTATAAGAAGTGAAAAAGAAAGCACGAGCCGCTGCGGGGTTACCTGACTTTTCAGGTAAAGTTGTTGTAACTCAATCTACTGAGTGCAGCGTGGTTTACCCTTATAACATTCATCGTATTCCTTCTGAACCTACCTTGACTGCCTAGTCGTTCATGTTACCTAGCCACTCTCCCCAAACAATCAGGGCATCCCAATCCCAAGGGGCTACTAGATGTCAAATCCATTCTAGCTTTAAAGCTATGGGATCAGATAATGATGAAAATACTCTACGCAGAGTTATTAGGCTCTCCAAAACCAAAAATAAATATTTTACCAAAATTGAGCCAACAAACCATCACATTCTCATTAACAACCCCACACAAAATGTTCTGAACAGGCGAGAAGACATTACTGCCCTCATTGTCGAACCCCATCAAAACCAAGCATGGGAGAAAACCCTAACACTCTAGCAGCAAAGTCTTCTCGACCTAAGGAAGAAAAACTTTCAGTTCAGCCCACTAAGACCTTTAGAGTCTAGACTAGAGGTTATGGTAAAAAGTATGGAAGATAGTGATGAAAACTCCCTTCTTGAGACATCTATACAATTATATCTAAACAATTATATACTATTGAAAAATTATCGTCGCTTTGTATTCCTTGTATGAGCTAGGGTAATGATTGGCATATTTCCTTTGATGAGGCAGTGGAAATTCCGAGTAATGGTCAACAATAATAATGCATTAACGGTAAATGTAAAACTATACGAACTAATTTGGATGGTCTTGAAAAATTATCTTCGAAATTAGTTAATAATTGTTTTTTATACTACTATCAATGATTCACAACTGTCTTATATTCAAATATCTTTAACTGGTGCTGTGTTAAAAAATGAGGGAAGAATTAATGTGGCTAGTTTGATCATTCGGCATATGGATTTCAAAGTGGGGGGGGGGGGGGTCAATTTACCTTATGAGATGATATTAAGTCATGTGCTTGTTAAAAAAGAGTGGATGTGAGTATTTACACTCCAACTAAGGTAGGATAATTTATGTTATAGGTAAGAACTCTTTAAGATTGCAATAGATATATATTTTGGAAGAAGTGTTGTGGTCGAAATGGCAGGAATGAAGTCCCATTTTTCCTTATTTGCAGGATATATGGGAACTAAAAAACATTAGCAAACCACCTAATCCACCTTCTGGATACCCTTAGAAAGAACTGCAGTAACCGACCACTACCAATGCAGGTAGTTCTTCTCAACAACAGATATCTGATTGCTAATATGCTCATCGGGCGCATACTCAGCACACGCAGTATGTAGAGTGGACGCATAATCGTCACGCGCAGTGGCATGGTTTTCACGAGGAATAACATTGTCAAGAATAGCAGTGGTATAATCAACACAAAGAGTGGCATGGTAAACATAAGCAATGACATGGTCAACAAGAGCTATGGTATAATGAATATGCAACCTCCCATGTGGAACAAAAACAATACATACGATGGATGATGGAAAACATGAATTTGGATTTGCAAACCGAGCATCCTACTGTTTCAAACACCACACCACCACCTTTCAACTATCAAGTATTTTAATTGTAATGTTTTCATATTTTATTTGGTTAAACAATGTTTTTATTCGATTTAATTCGTGATTTTTTTTTGTTTTGCTTATATTCTATTTTTTTAAATGTATAGTTAAAATATCTTATAGTTTGGATATCAAATAAACTATTTTGAAACATATATCTACCCTTAGAATCATGTGACTCCAAAGTCGCACCACAAACACTACTATATGAATTTGTACCATGGTCTCCAATACCCTTAAATCTTATTTTGTTTTCAATTTGTCTAGTTTTCCAGCCCACCTTACCACTATCTTCCTGGATGTTTGTACACTAATTTAAATACGCACAAACACTAACGCTTGATTTTTTATAATACTACCGGAATACCCTATATACCATCCGTTGTTTAGGTTTGCAACACATTTGAACAATAAAGACGTGTAACGTTTTTGTCGCGAATCGTCGCCCCTCCAACTATGTAATCCGCAACCTCAGGTATCGTGATATCAATACCTAAAAAGAAAGGAAAAAAAAGAAAATATAGTTTATATATATATATAAACCAAAGTTGGAAGAAACTATTAATGTCAATCAGCACCTCAAATATCATTCAAAGAGTAACTTTGCTTCTGGTCCACTTCCAAAAGACCTCACACTAATAGAGATGTATTATTAACTTATATATTAATGTTTCTTCCTATGTTTAACTGATGTGGGATGTGGAACTTTGGTCGCACCTAGAAATCATCCTCTCGAACAAAGTACCACTCTAACCACCTCTCAATTGACTTCCATCCTCCTACTTTAGTCAGGTGTAGAGACACCTGAACTCTAAAGCTTTAGGGTAGATTTATCTGCTCACTATCAGATGACTGTGACGCTCCTTAATCAAGCCACCTGCTTGATGAACTATCAGGCACTCCATCTATAGATGACACTACACCGCTCCTTGATCAAGCCACCTGCTTGATGAGCCATCAGGAGCTCTATCTATCCAGCTGATCATTCAGCTTGAATATGGCTCCTGGTTTCCGGTAAGATGTTCGGCATCTGAGAATTTCACCTTACCATTTGTATGGAATATGGGGTCCTGCATATTACGCCTTTGTATCTAAGTAAGAGTATTCCACTCTCCACACTAGTGTGATATTGTCCGCTTTGGGCCCATTAGCCCCCACAGCTTTACTTTTGGTCCATTTTCAAAAGGCCTCACACTAATGGAGATGTATTCTTAACTTATCTACTGATTTTTCTTCCCATGTTTAACTTATGTGGGATGTGGGACTTTGGTTGCACCTAACACATACCGCTTTTAACCATGATTTAATATTCACTAACTTTGAAGATCAACTAGCTCATCTTATGACCTGCAATGGAACTATTTGAAAACGAATTTTATAAATCTCAAAATATAAAAAATCATTGAATACATACAACATATAAAAATATATACCAAAATTAGATATCAATAATAACCACTAAAATGTTATAGAATCAGTGAAATAAGAAACCAAAGGCCTCAACAAAACCACACACAGCTCCAATTATGACTCTGCAAATCTGCCAAAACCCATTTAGAACCATAAATAAACTTTATGTATATGAGATTACCCATTTCTATACTTTTATGAGCACTTAGGAGACTGCTTGACAATGATTGTTTGTCAGTACTGAGAAAGTTGATAAGGTTGGTCTGACTTTTCACCTGCCTCTCTAGATCAAGTACTGGCCGAATATAACCAATGAGGGCGTGACTTAAGGCATATTGCTCTCCGGAAATGGAGAATGATTTCCCATCACCATGTTGGAGGAACCAGAAAGACGATAAAGACCTGCAAAATCATCATTCTCAAAATCATTAAAGTACAGACTAATATCTTGAAGGGCACTGAGGTCCACTTCATCGTTCCCTCCACGAGAAATTCTCCTGGACTGAAGGTCTGTTGGGATCTCCTCTTCCATAGTAAGGTCGGCAAGAGCTGGTGGTGGTTGGAATTTTGAAGGGCGAAAGATTATTTCTTCCCCCAAGGTGACCTTCTTCTTCTTGGCAGCTTTCTCATTATTGCTGGTCATGTGCTTCATGTCCTTTTAGGAGGCTTTGGTGGGTTTTTTGACCCTCCAACTTCCGTCACTGTTTCAACCTCGATGCCCTCTGGTTCCCCAAACCAGTCCCTTCTATAGCCGTTTAAGCCAGCACAGTTGCAACCTTCCTGTTTTTGTTCTTCATTTTGTTGGGAGCCTTAGCCGTGGAAGGTAAGAACAGCTTGTCATCTTTGGCTTCTGTCATTCCTAGAATCACGTCAGCCGGAGGAGGGATGGTTAGCTCTTCCCATGAAAGGTCTCTGCCATATATTGTGTTCCACAAATGAGACCTCATAAAATTTCCTGATGTAAAGCAATTGTGGACGAAATTTCCCCAGTGCTCTGAAGCCCATTCATTGAGGTTTGCACAAGTCTTTTGCCCTTCTTCCAAATGGATGGTGAACTCCTTAGTTAGAAATAAAGAGAAGTAACGAACTAGTCAGAATAAGAAAGCTTGTAGTTTAAGAAGAAAAACTAGTAGGGGAAAGAGAAGAATAAACTTACCGGTAGTTTTCCACCTACTGGTCAATAAGCTAGGTTTGGTATTGGCTTTAATCTTCGTGCTATTTTCTAATTTTCCACTAACAAATAAAAACTGTGTTCTCTAAGGTTTTTTGGACTCTAACAGATCGTCCAGAACCTTAAAATCATTCCCCATGTGTAGTGGTAGAATGAAACCTGATGGTTCTCGCACAAGCTTGCTACAATAGCAAACTACTGGATCAGAAGAGAGATCTTTGACAATCTGGATGCCATGATACAAGCAAGGAGTGTGTACCAGGCGTTGGGGCTTATATGGCTGGGATAGAGTTTGACCAAATAAAAATACTTAACAATTTATGGGTCTAAAGGGAACCGGAGTCCCAAGTTCAGCACTTCAGTGTATACTACCACCTCATTCAATTTGCAATCCATGGGGATCTCTGGAGTAATTGATATCCTTACTTTTACGGACTCTGGAATCCCTCATTTGGTCCGGATTCGACCTAGATCGGTAATATATTTTTTTAGACGTAGTTGATGTTTTGCAAAGCTAGCAAATATTTGACACTGGCATATTTCAAACAAGGGCCTACCTTATCCTCTAAGCACTCCGGAAGCAAGTCTGGATGAGTCGTGCAAACTTTTACTTTGCCGTTACCTTTCTTGTCAGAAGCAACATCACCTGTCGTACCTGATGCGTCGGTCTCAAAAGGGGCCTCTTCGATGTTGTCTTCCATATTATCTTCCATCATTGTGGAAGGTTATTCATTTATTTTTTTAGGAAGGTTGTTCAACTCCCTTCATTCAAGGCTGTTCAGATGGTTGAGCACTTGTTGCCTCTGAGGGCCTAATGTTTGGTAGAGGTTGTGATCCGTAGGGCTTAGCCTGCGAAACTGCTTTAGCTACCTCCAATCCGGAGGGTTGTGAAGTTGGTGGTGTGGACTAAGTTTTAGTCTGGCGAGTTGTCCGACGAGAAGTTATCATCTTCGTTGACTTTTTTGAATCAGAACCTATTGTTATGAATGGTGAGGGTTTTCTCATGCTTGAAACAACGTTTTCTTTAGGAACAGGGTGTTGGGATTCTTGTACGGAAGAACCAGAAGGGAGGGGTGAAAGAGTTGGTCTAAATAAGAGCTTTCTAAGTCTAGGGTTTTTAAGAAAGATGACCCTTGATCGGATTGCTGGTCTGGTTGATTGTTTTTCTCACCTAGAGAAACGGGGAGGCCAACGACAATACGGTTTTCTCTCTTTACCTTCTTTGCTCTCTTTAACTCTGATAAATTCAACCAACCACCTTTAACTAAAACGTTTCTGGATGTGAACATATAATCTCGCAAGAACAGTTTGAAGATGATGTTAGTCTTTCTGAAAAAAGTTTTGAATGTGAAAGACAATGGAATAGTAAAAAAGTATATATATATAACAGTAAAAAGCAACAGTTACCAAGGAGAAGTTGAAAATGATTTTTGCAATGATTAAGGGCTACACAAACGTGTGAAAAATCAAAACCTCGGTAACTTTCTAGACCTAGTGGGTGCGGCGATCTTAAAAAAATAACGGCTGGTAGGTCAAACCAAATGTTGACACGTGCCCCATGATTCAAGAAAAAACTTTTAGAATTCTAGAAAGAAAAATCAGTCCTGATAAAATTCGAACTGGATTGGTGTTGAGAATAAGCTTCTCAATTCGGACAACACAAGCAGATCAGATGAAATTGATATTGACTTGGTAGATTTTTTCAACCCTACCAAAGATATTTTGCAAGGCCTAAGAAAGGGGCTACTGATGAGTTCGGATATTACAGTCATAGCCAACCCATTAATCCAGATAGGGGTAATTCAAACCATATCACACCACTACAAATCCAAACACGGAAAATGTAAACACCTTTTTGATTAAGCTATTTGCTAATCTACTTAAACCTTAATGGGTCCTGAAACTTGACTCGGTTTCAAAACTTCACCCGGTAAGACCATGTGTCCTTAATTAAAAGTTTAAATACCAAAACTACTCTCATTAATGAGGGTGATGAACATTTAATACAAGGAGGTTGCTTAATTATCTCACTACTCCTCACACTAAACAAAAAAAAAAACATCCCAAACATACTAAAATACTTTACAAAACTACCCCCAGCCTAAAATAAACCAAACCAGTAATAGTCTATAATACGGTTACCAAAATTTCTCCTAATATCTTGGTGGGCCCCTCATCGATCTCCATTCTTTTTGAAATCACCCTTTTATTATCTATGAAGTTTCTATCTGGAAATCATCTTTTGTAGCATCATTCACTGGGATGAATTGGTCTATATGTGCAAAATCATTTCACTACTATCTGATTCTTTGAGGACGTACGCATAAATATTTGGGCGGACTTGATCGTATTGTAGGATGTCATTTTATTTAGGTCGTTTGGGAGTTACACAAATTGTCTCTCGGGTAGGTTTCTAGTTATGAGACCTCATTTTTTCAGTATTCTCGTCTCCTTCACCGCGCTCTTCCTGCTTTGAGAACTTGCCCATTCGGTTAGCTCTACTGACCAATGCATTGGACCGCTGCTTTCAACGGCTACCAACTCTTACCTTTGCAGTTAGTGCTGGTAGGGCGCCATTCATGTGTGGAAATATAGCTACGGCCTCCTGATCTTTGGTATCTTGGAATTGCACCGCTTTCTGCCGCTCCTCCTGTATTTCCTTGATCTGAAATTCAATACGGTGGACTGGAGAAATAACTATTTGGTTTCCTGCATTAGCGAGTGGTTTAACCTGAACGAGTTCATCATTCTCGTTGATTAGTATGACATATGGGTCGACTTCGGCTGGTTGTTGTACTTTCTCTGTTAGTACTCCATTTGCAGCGACAATCGGATGGGTAGCAAGTGGGCTTCCTTACTAGACTATTTCACGGTATGAAACTCAGGCTAGGTCACCTATCAAGTCTGGAATGAATGCTCGATTTCCCGCTTAGATATGTCTCTCTGAATTTCCCGCTTAGATACCGGATTTAGTTACCACCATTGGCTTAAGTTTCTCTGTTCTTTTATGACTAGGGTTCACAAATATATGCAAAATTGATAACTTTATTTCATTTAGAAGAAAATATACATATCACATAACAATAATCCTATTTTTCTTTCTCACTAAGTGCATAACTCCACCATTTACAATTGTGGACTAATATAAATCTTCACTGTGCAAAGGCATGAATAAACGTGCAAAGGATCTGGAAATTTATATAATGATTGGAGTAGATTTTCAAGAATAAAGGTGTTAAAAAATAAAAGATCAAGTAAGGGTTGTTTCAATGGATATGTGTAAAAAGGCCAAAATTGGTGAAAAAAGGTTGGCCAACGAACACCTACTAGAGATCAAGATATGGTATGAATTGAAGTATGCACTACAAGAGTGTTTTCTCCTTAGAGAGATATGTCCTTTAGCCAACCATGCTCTTGGTAATCTAGAGCAAACCAAAAGTGTGAAAAAATATTGCCAGACATTCAAGTTGATAATGCATGACTGATGAACCGTCAAAGGAAGACAAGTTGTACAACTTCGTAGCGGGATTAAGTAGAGAAATATGTCATGTGAAGTATGCATGAGGCCAATAGAGATTGGCGCAACAATAAAAACGGTTTTGAAAGCAAACCGTTCAAGAAACCGTCCGACAGAGGATGAGCCAACAAAATCTTCAAGAATTGTTTGAAAAAAAAAAATCATTAAAAAAATGTAAAATATATAATGGTCTATGATAAAAATATGTTTAAATAAAACACCACCAAATAAATTAAATATGATGATGAATAAAGACGATGAAGAAAGACAACAATCAAATTCAACCTCAAAACAGAAGGTCAGATGGATAATATATATATATATATATATTAATTATTAAACTAGTTATTACTATAAGATAGTAGAATATCGAGAGAAATAGAGATGAAGATTAAAGAACTTGTAACTGAATCTTTTTATTTTCATAAACTTTCTCTAACTTTCTGTATTTACATTTGTATTATTTATAGACATTTAAATTCTGTTTAATTGTGTAACAGAATCAGTTATGGTATTGTTACAAGGTTGTTAAAACGTAATGGACCTTGATAACAAACTTGGCCCATCTAAAACAATCAACCAAAGCCAAGCTTAGGGTCCAGCATAGTAGATTAATTCAACACATCAAGACCCGGTCCAGAACACAGCCCATCATATAAAAGCCTTAGGAACACAGCTTCACCTCTTCTTGTCTGTCCAAACCCTAAATCGAAAACACAAGCTTTCATCTTCCCAAATTCAATCAAACCCTAGATTATCACAGCCACCTTCTCCTCTTTAGAGACTTTGTCTTCTTCATCTTCAATTACTCTAACTTCCCCCCTCAAACGAGACGGGGGTTCACCAAGACTCAGTTTGTCCCGAAGAAACAAGAATCGATTTTGAGACAGAGGTTTTGTGAGCAAATCTGCAACCTGATCGTGAGAAGGTATGTACCGTATATCTAGTAAGTTTTGTGTTACCATATCTCTTATGAAGTGTAAATCTAACTCTATATGTTTTGTTCGAGCATGAAAAACAGGATTGGAAGCAAGAGAGCTCGCTCCAAGGTTATCACACCAGATAACCGGAGCTCTGTGAAGATCTAGGCGAATTTCACGAAGAACTGATTGTATCCAGATGAGTTCAGAGGCCAGATTTACAAGGGATCTGTATTCTGACTCTGTACTTGATCTGGAGACAATCCCTTGTTTCTTAGACGACCACGAAACCAGGGAGTCACCCAGAAACACGCAATATCCACCAACAGATCGACGGTCATCCAACGAGGCAGCCCAATCGGCATCAGTAAAGCCAGTGAGTTGGTGAGAGTCGCTTGGTTTGATGTGGAGCCCCATCGTCTTAGTACCAGATAAGTATCTTAGAACGCGTCTAGCACATTGTAGATGAATTTTGGTAGGATTTTGTTGAAACTGACTGAGTTTGTTAACAGCAAACGCAACGTCAGGTCTAGTGTGCAGTAGGTACTGTAAAGACCCTAATAAACTTCTGTACCTTGTAGGATTCAGGAGCAGCTCACCATCAGTCTGGGAGAGAGGTGGAGTCACCTTCATTGGAGTCGTGCAGGAGTTAGCGTTAGACAAGTCTTCTTTAACAAGTAAGTCTTCAATATACTGTGTTTGAGTCAAAAACAGACCAGACCCATCTCTTTTAGCCTCAATACCCAGAAAAAGAGTTAAAGACCCCATATCCTTTAGAGCAAACTCAGCATTAAGCTTCTGAATGAATTTGGACACATAGGAAGAACAATTTCCAGTGACAATGATGTCATCTACATAGACCAGTAGAATGACAAAAACCCCTTTAGACCGTAGAAAGAACATAGAGTAGTCAGCCTTTGAATTTTGAAAACCCCATAAGATCAGGGTATCCTTGAGCTTGGAATACCAGGCTCGAGGTGCTTGCTTTAATCCATATAGAGCCTTATTGAGCTTGCATATGTGGTTAGGATACTTAGGATCAACGAATCCTTGAGGTTGTACCATGTACACCTGTTCTTTGAGATGCCCATTTAAGAAGGCATTATTGATATCAATTTGCCTGATGACCCAGTCCCTAGATACAGCAATAGTGAGAACTAACCTTATCGTAGAGGCTTTAATCACTGGTGAGAAAGTCTCATTGAAGTCAACACCAGGCTGTTGATGAAAGCCTTTAGCTACAAGTCTGGCCTTGTAGCGCTGAACAGACCCTCCTGGGTTATATTTAACTTTGTACACCCATCTGCACCCCACCAGACTCATGTTACTACTGTGGGGAACAAGAGACCAAGTATGATTGTTAACCAAAGCATCATATTCACACTTCATGGCCTGAACCCATTTAGGACATAAAACAGCCTCTGAAAACTTAGTAGGTTCTTTAACAGTGGTAATAGATGTAATAGTAGTGCCTGAGTAGATATGCTTAGGTTTTGAAATACCATCTTTAGCTCTAGTGGTCATAGGATGCTTGTTAGATATAGTTTGAAGAGTAGTTTGGTTATTTGTTCTATCAAAAGGTAGCTCAATGAATAGCTCACCAGGGTTTGATGATTGTATTTCAGGTAAAGTGCTGGGCAAGGAGTTCTGAGGAGCTATGGGATCTTGTGAAACAGGCTGAGTTTGTGGAGAGATAACAAGACTATCAGGTGAGTCATTACAAGGTACATACGAGTTTGTTTTGTTAAGTTGTTCTGAGCATGAAGGTTGGTTAGTGTTTGGATGTTGGAGGCTGTTTTGGTGGCTGTTAATGTGTTGTAGAGTAGAGGTCTCAGTTGGTATGTATAGATTAGGCAACTTAGGCAACCAGGAGACTCTAGAGACAGACTCAGAGGACTTAGTGTTTAGAAACCCAGACATACATGGAAACTCACACTCATTAAAAATGACATCCCTTGACACATAAACTCTCCCACTAGGACTGAGACACTTGTACCCTTTGTGAACCCCACTATACCCTAGAAAGACACATTTGATAGAATGAAACTGGAACTTATTAGTTTGATAGGGTCTAAGACAAGGAAAACAAGTGCACCCAAAGATTTTAAGAAACATGTAGTCTGGTTTAGAGCCAAATAATTGTTCAAAAGGAGATTTGTCTTTTAAAAGGAGTGTAGGTAACCTGTTAATCAAGTAGACAGCAGTAGAAAAGGCTTCTGGCCAGAACTTGTGAGGAAGACCAGATTGAGCTAGAAGGGTCAGACCAGTCTCAGTGACATGTCTGTGCTTCCTTTCTGCTCTCCCATTTTGAGCAGAAGTGTAAGGACAGGATGTCCTGAGCTGGATCCCTGATTCTTTAGCTAATGACAAAAAAGACCTGAACTCACCACCCCAGTCAGATTGAAACACTTTGATCTTTCTATCAAACTGATTTTCAACAAGAGTTTTAAACTCTTTAAACACAGTTATAGCCTCACTTTTGAACTTTAAAGGATATATCCATGTGAACCTGCTGTAATCATCTACAAATAATATGTAAAATTTATGGCCAGAGGTAGATAAGATAGGAGCAGGTCCCCACAAGTCAGAATGAATTAAGTCTAGGACATTAGAAGAGTGAGAGACAGAATTAGAGAAGGGTAAGGAATGAGACTTGCCTAATTGACAATCATCACAGAAAATTTTTTCATTGCTAGCAACAGTAGGTAGATTACAACTTTTCATCACAACAGAGAGAACACGTTTAGAGGGATGGCCCAGTTTTTTATGCCACCAAACCTTTAGGGAATCAGAAGAACTAGTATGAACAGACACATGAGAAACAAAGGAATTTGACTTAGGAAAGGTTGCCTTAGTAGTCCTAGTAATAGAAGAGTCCTCCAACTTATAGAGCCCATTTTCAACCCTGCCTTTAAGTAGAATCATCCCTGTTGTCTTGTCCTTCACAAAACATTCAGAAGAGTGAAACTCAATAAAAATATTATTATGAAGAGTTAATTGAGACACAGAAACTAGGTTTTTGTTGATATAGGGCACATGTAAGATACTGTTTAGGAGGATCTGTTGGTTGGTTTTAGTGGATAGGCAAGTCTTACCTAAGTTAGAGATGTTCAGTTTACTACCATTACCCACTATCACTGTTTTATTACCTGTGTACTGAGTTTTCTGGTTAAGCATCTTAGCTGAGTTGGTGACATGGTGGCTAGCACCACTGTCAACATACCAGCTTTCATCACCATTCCCTTGTTCTTGTGAAACTGTCATGACATTTTGGTCCTGGTCATTTCTTTGCTGATCTGCTGGTATTTGCCCCATTACATTAGGATCATCCCTAAAGTAGCAATAGGCAGCCCCATGACCAAACTTGTTGCATATTTGACAGGTAGGTTTGTTGTTAGAATAATAGAACCTACCACCTCTGCCTCTGTTAGGACCTCTACCCCTGTAATTGTTAGAGTAGCTTGAAGATGACCTTCCTCTAGAGCCTCTACCTTGATTCTTATTTCCATACCTTGAGTTGGAGCCATAATTGTTGTTGTTATTGCCAGAAGTCTTAGTTTCTGACTTGTTAGCAGAAGTGAGACTAAGATTAGCCATAGAAACCTGAATTTTACCTAGTTGTTCAAGCCTGCTTTCGTAGGTAAGGAGAGTAGCTTGTAGATCAAGCCAATTTTGGACATCTTTGTCACTTAGATGGACTGCAATAGGAGTGTATTCACTGTCAAGACCAGCCAAAACCTGTGAAACCAAATCACTTAGAGAGATAGGTGAACCAGCTAAGGCCAGACTATCAGCAATATGTTTCATTTTAGCTAGGTACTCCTCCATAGAACTAGCTCCTTTCCTGGTTCTTTGAAACTCAGCTTTAAAGAAAGTCACTCTGGACTTTGTTTGAGACCCAGACAGCCTTAACACTGCATCCCATAGACCTTTGGAGGACTCCTCCTCCATCACCTGAGATGCAACTTCAGCACTCATGGTGCTGTACAACCAACCCAACAGCAACTGGTCTTTGGCAATCCAGTTGTCATATTCAGTATTATCAATTAGAGAACCATCTGGTCCAACTATAAGCTTGGGAGGACAAGGTTTCTCACCACTTATGAGACCTCCCAGCTTGTTGCCTCGAATTATAGGCAACACCATAGTCTTCCATAAGAGGAAGTTGTTTCTGTCTAACCTGAGACTAGTGAATGCATTCATTTGATTCATTGCATTGTTTTTGTTTGTCAACAGGTGATCCATTGAAGACGTAACCTGATCAGCAGAACCTGAGCTGAAGCATGGTGAGTCAGTCCCTGCCATTGAAGACGAGACCTGCTCTGATACCAAGTAGAATATCGAGAGAAATAGAGATGAAGATTAAAGAACTTGTAACTGAATCTTTTTATTTTCATAAACTTTCTCTAACTTTCTGTATTTACATTTGTATTATTTATAGACATTTAAATTCTGTTTAATTGTGTAACAGAATCAGTTATGGTATTGTTACAAGGTTGTTAAAACGTAATGGACCTTGATAACAAACTTGGCCCATCTAAAACAATCAACCAAAGCCAAGCTTAGGGTCCAGCATAGTAGATTAATTCAACACATCAAGACCCGGTCCAGAACACAGCCCATCATATAAAAGCCTTAGGAACACAGCTTCACCTCTTCTTGTCTGTCCAAACCCTAAATCGAAAACACAAGCTTTCATCTTCCCAAATTCAATCAAACCCTAGATTATCACAGCCACCTTCTCCTCTTTAGAGACTTTGTCTTCTTCATCTTCAATTACTCTAACTAAGATCAACCTTGTTATTTAGTATATTCTATATAAATAAATCGTGCATGTCTAAATAAAATGAAATAAATTATTTTCATCATACAATTTATATCGGTGATGTATATATTTTTTATTGAAAAATGTCCTCAATATATTTGGCATCTGTAAAATAGGGACTACGTATTAACATTATCTAGTGCATATTATGTATTTTTTATATATTTTTGGGTAGTATTCAGAAACCTTAACCCAATTTTGTGTGCTCTGTGAGAGGAACGTTGTCCTTAATATTTGTTTGGCACATGAAGAGCTGTCAATGAAGCGACTTCACAAAATCGAAGACGGAGACGTAGCTGGATCAATTAGATATTTTTTTTGGTGTAATGGATCAATTAGATATTGGTTCCTTCAAGATAATTTGTTTAACAAAGCTGTAAAATTACGGAACGTAGAATTTCAAAGAAAAATTACACCGGAACCAAGAATGCTAAGCCAAAACCTTTAATCACCAAAACAGGAAAAAAAACAAGAAAAAACCTAGGTCATAAATATGTTAGCAATATTTTATAAATTTTGTAAATATTTAGTATCTAATAAAATAAAATAATAATATTTGGTATTTTATTAAAAATTAATTGTCTAAAATGAAACCAAATACATATTAGTTATATATTTTGGAATTTTAATTAAAATACTTTCTACTATTAAATATGAAAATGTTGGTATAAATTGATGTGAATTGGTCTGATCCGGTTGGGTTATGTCTAGTCCGAATTTTTAGTAGACCAGGTATAGATATAAAAACTATGGTCTTTATGCGGTCTGACTGTATGGGTTTTTAGTTTGTCCAACCCGACCCGAAAATAGATTTTATCCATACCTACCAAAATATGATTTTATTTACCTATTAGTCCAAATTTAAATTTTAAATACAACTTAATGAATTTGATAATATGAAAAAAAAGTTTGAAGAGAACGAATTGATTTTGAAAGTTGGTACAAGTGCGTTCCATTCTTCCAAGTGTTGAGGAATGCAAAAGACTTTAATTGGTCTTCATAATGTGACTAGGCTTTTATTGAAATCAAGAAGCATTTCTCTTCACCTAAAAGTATTTTCAAACCTGTTAGGGGAGAAAAGCTCTACGTATATCTAGATGTATCAGAATACACAATAAGTGTTGTGCTAGTTAGAGAGGTGGACAATTACCCTCGTCTTGTGTATTACATCAGTAAGACTCTGTTGGATGCTGAGAGAAGATATTTGAAGTTGGAAAAATTGGCATTGACCCTAGTAATTGCAGTAAGGAAGATGAGACCATACTTCCAAGCCCATTCCATTGTTGTTCGAACATCTTTCCCCTTGAAAAGTGTTCTTCAGAAAGCTGATGTGTCGAGTAGAATGACCAATTGGTTAGTGGAGCTAGGTGATTGTGATATTGACTTTACATCCCGAATAATAATTAAAGCCTAGTCAATGGCTGACTTCTTGGTAGAATTTCATCTGATAGATCTTCCGGACAGGAATCATAAAACCAATGTAAGAAAGAATGGGTAGTTCGAACTGATGGTGGATCAAGTACTATGGGTTGTGGGGATGGAATTTGTTTAACTTCTTTATATGGTGAGAATATGTACGAAGCTATATGTTTTGGCTTCAGAGCTTCTAACAATGAATCTGAATATGAAGCAGTCATAGCTGGTCTTAAGTTGGATCTCCTATGTGGGGAAAAGAGAGTCCGGTTAATGAGTGATTCACAATTAATGATTTACCATGTTCAAGGACAATATGAAGCAAAGAAAGAACAGTTGATTAAATACTTGCTTATGTTGAAAGAAGTTGCCGTAAACTTTAAAAATATCATCTATGAACACATTCCTAAAACGGAAAATAATCTGGCTGACTCTTTGGCAACTATAACTTATTCTGAATCTTACCATTGGATTCTTGTGTAGGAATGTCCTTCCGTACAGCCAGGTGAAGAAAAAGAAAGTGAAGAAAGTATGAGTATACTTGTTATTCAACCTAAAGATTGGAGATATGATCTTCTTCGGTTTATCTCCGAAGAGATATTGCCTCCGGATAAAACTAGGGCTAAGAAAATCAAGTACAAGGCTCATGGTTTCTTGATATTAAGATAAGTTCATAAGAAAAAGTCTTTCAACAGACCTCTCCTACGTTGCTTAGGATTTGAAGAATCCCAAGTTATGTTATCTGAACTACATGATAGAGAAGGTTCTGCATAAAGTGGCTATAAGGATCTAACGAGAAGAGTGTTATTAGTAGGATACTACTGGCCAACCATAATGGCAGACGCTAAAGAGACGGTGAAAAGGTGTGAGCCTTGTCAAAAGTATGGAAATGAAATTCATGGGCCAACAGTTCCTATGGAATCCATATATGTACCAATACCCTTTCTCAGATGGGGTATGGATCTAGTTGGGCCTCTTCCCATGGCATCTGGTGGATGTAGAACAATCATAGTCGCTATTGACTATTTTTCTAAGTGGATAGAGGCAGCTCCTTTGGCTAGAACCACTTCGAAGACAGTTATTAAATTATTTTATCTAACATATGTTGCAGATTTGGGGTCGCCCGAAAACTTACTACTTACAATGGGACACAATTTGATCATAAAGACATGGAAGTGTTCTGCGCCTCCAGAGGAATCCAACATTGTTTTTCTTCTCCTTTTCACCCTCAAGAAAATGGGCAGGTTGAAGTTTCCAATAGGAGAATCTTGTCCGGATTAAAGAGAAACCCGGAAAGAGTTGTAGGAAAGTGGCCAAGTTATTTACAAGAAGTATCGTGGGCCTACCGAACTAAACCTCTAGCTGCTACACAGGAATCTCATTTTCCTCTAGTCTCTAGGATGGATCCAATTACCATCTCACAGAGTCCAAAACTATTCCAAACATGTTAATGATATAGCAGTCATGAATAAGTTAGATTTTATTGAAGAAATAAAAGTTAAAGCGCATTTGAGAACAACGCATTACCAAGGCTAGATGAGGAGCATATTTGCCTCCAAACTTAAAAGAAGGGATTTTCAAATAGGGGACAAAGTCTTAAGAAAATTCTTTTTAGACACCAAGGAAAAGCAGTTCGGTAAGCTGGCTCCAAATTAGGAAGGCCCTTATGTGGTATGTGGGGAGGTTAAATGAGGAAAATACAGGCTACAAGACAAAGAAGGGAGTGCACTAAAACACCCATGGAATGTTGAACATCTAAGGATATACTTAGAATAGAAATCTTTTATAAATATTTACTTTATAAAGTATCAATGTAAATATTAAGGGACATACTCTTTCCTACTTTGGTGGCACAGGGAGGTTTTAATGAGGTGTCTCTGCTTTTCAATAATATATTATGTCTTCTTCAAAAGTCTAGGGAAAATTTGTTATAGGTCGGATATTAAACACTTATTACACACCCCGACTCTCAAATGTCTTTGAATTGATCAGACATATTGAACACTTGATCACATTTATTAAACGCATGTGGTTGAAGATGTCTGATACTTTTGTTCAACACATCTGAAATATTGAAGGCTTCTTAAACATTGGCCATAAAGATTTAAACAAAATTTTAACAAAGAGGAATATGATATTGAAATCTGATCGGACTAAAATCGATATCTTATACATAAAATTCCTTGATTATTCAAAGACTTTAAAGTTTTACAGCATAAAGATCAAACAAACAATGCAACAAAATGCTTTGGACACCCAAGGACTTTAGTCTTTCAAGCAAAAAGTACATAATGTAACCTTAGGGCTTGTTCCCTTCGGTCTTTTCTTCACCACCATCTTTTTGGGACTTTTGAATTCAACACTTGAACTCTCACCCACTTCTGCGTCGTCATCAGAATCTATCCCACTGGAGTAGTTGTGCTTGTCACCATCAACCATCGTCATAGTCCACATATTTCCACAAAGGACCAAGAGTCCTCTTAGGAAAAGTCTCATGGAACAGTAAGACCATATCAGACTTAATTCCATCATCCCTCTTCTCCAGGGAATCCACTACTCCACTAGCATACTTCTCTATCCCTGCAACTATTTCTTGAGTTTGTTGTCGTTCTAAGGAAGTTTTCTCTTTGGTTTTCTCCTGGAAAGTATTCTCCAACTTAACTTTGGCATCAGATAAAGTCTCGATAGTATTGTCCTTAGTTTTTCAGTTACTCCTTCAAAGCTTTGATATCGTTTGAGAAAGAAGTCTTCATATCAGATTACTTCGTTTGAAGGACTTTGCTGGTCTTTTCTGATTTAATCAGTTTCACAGCCAAATCCTCTTTCTTCTTCCTCAATAATTCTATGTTTTGTTGAGCGCTAGAAAGATTGTTTGTCGAGATTTGATTCTCTGTAGTCAGGGAGTTGATGGTAACGGTTTGATCCCTCACTTATCTCTCTAGATCAAGCAGTAGACGAATGTAACCCAAGAGGGCATGGATGAAGGTATCTTTCTCTCTAGATATCGCGCTAGTCTCACCATTGTGAGTCACAATGTTAGACGAGTTGGGAGGAGGGCAATGTCTCGCGAAATCATCTTCCAAATCATTAAAATATGTGTTGATATTCTTAAAAACGTCAAGATTTACCTCTTCATTACCATCAGCAGTAGCCTGTTCAGAGTAAAGATTGGGTGGAATTTCCTCTTGTAAGGTAAGGTCGGTAGGAGCTGGAGGAGGGATTTCAAAAGGACAAATAATTATTTCTTATCCTAGAGTAAGTTTCTTCTTCTTGGTAGTTTTTTCACCACTGCTAGATTTGTGTTTCTTGTCCTTTTTGGAATTTTTTGGTGGGTTGTCCGACCCACCGGCCTCCTTAACAGTAACTTCTACTGCTTCCAGAAAGAAGCATTTATGCCTCATTGGTTCTCTGAATCGGTCCCTTCAGTAGTTGTTTGGGGTGGGTCTGTTGTAGTTTTCTTCTTTCTCTTGTTCTTCATCTTGTTCAGGTGGCTGGGGGTTTTGGCCGTGGAAGGCAGGTAATGTTTATCATCTTTAGTCTCTGTCCTCCTCAACATGATATCTGCAAGAGGAGGGGTGCTCAGCTCTTCCCGTCTGAGATATCCTCTCCCTGTGGTGTTCCAATGATGAGACCTCACAAACTTTCCCGATGTGAAACAGTTATGGAAAGTGTTGTCCCATTTCTCCAAGGCCCAATCATTCAATTTGGTGTAGGTATCTTGACTTGCCAAAACGTAGTCCAAAAACTTCTTCGGAAACACTAAGACGAGATATAAATAAGTTCGGAGTAGGTATTTAGTACTTGAAAAATAAAAAATGACATAAAAAAAACTCACCAATACTTTTCCAGCGACTAATCAGTTTGCTTGGGTTCGAGTCAACCTTGATCTTTTTCTCATACTCCCAGGCCATACTGATGAATAAGAACTGCATCCTCCACCGTTTTTCTGACTTCAAAAGATGATTTACTACCTTGTAGTCATTCCCCATGTTGTAGTAGTAGAAGGGAATGTGATGATTCTTTGACAAGTTTGCCACAACAGCAAATTGTTGCATTGGCAGTAAAATCTTGGATAGCCTGGATGCCATGATGCCAGCCAACAGGGTATACCAATCGTTCGGGCTCAGCTGAAAAAATCTTGGTCAAGTGGAAGTACCTGACTATCTCCGGGTCCAAAGGAAACCGAGTCCCTAGTTCAACATCTTTGTATAGACCACGAGCTGATTGGGTTTGCAGTCCATCAAAGTTTCTGGGGTGAATGAGATTCTCACCTTCACAGATTTTGGAATTCCCCATTTTGTACGAATATGACCCAGTTCAGCAATGTACGTGTATACGTAGGCTATATTTTTAAGAGACAACAAGTACTTCACGTTGACTTTCTTGAAGTTTGGCCTCACTTTACCCTCTAGACTCTCCGGAAGCGCATCGGGATGAGTTAAACCTACTTTAGTGTTGCCCTTCCGATATGCAACTGTGTCCTCCGTTTGTCTGGACGCCTCAAAAGGGGCTTCATCTACACTGTCCTCCATGTTTTCTTCCATTACAGTGGAAGGTTGTTCGGATGGTCTGGCTTCTGCCAGGGGCTGCTGTCCGGATGGTTCGGTTATTGACACAGGTTTTACTGCCTCCGAACTGGAGGGTTTTGAAGAGAAAGGAGTGGATTTTGATTTGGATTGACGGGTGACACGGCGTGGGGTTAATTTCTCCGGAGATTGCTCTGTATCTGAACCCATTCCAATAAAAGGCGAGGGTTTTCTAATACTAGACACAACTTTCTCCTTAGGGAGAGGGTTTTGGGACTTCTGAACAGAAGACCCTGATGGAGGAGGAGAAAGGCTTGAAACAAAGGGTAGCTTTCTAACCTTGAGTGCTTTTGAAGAAGATGAACCCTGGTCTGTATTCGCTTGTGATTGATTGTTTCATTCACCATGCGAAACAAGGAGGCAGCAGCAATTCCTTCGTCTCTCGCAACTTTTCTCACTCTCTCTAACTCGGACAAGTTTAACCAACCTCTTTTTAGTAGAGCGTTTCTGGTTGTGAGCATATATGATTTGAACATAAATTTGAAGGTATACAGAGCTTTCTCTCACTAGAATTGCTTGTAATTTTTTAAGACAATGAAATAGTGAAGAAGATTTATATATAGCACTGAAAAATAGGAGTTACCTTGGAGAAGGTAAAACGATCTAAGTAATGATTAAAGGCTTTAAAGTATGGGGGTTAAATCCTAGGTAAATTTCTAGCCTAGTAGGTACGAGAATCTAGAAGAAAAAGGACTGAGAGGTCAAACCAGAGCCTGATACGTGTCCTATGATTGGAAAAAGATTCTTAGAATTCTGAACTGAAAAATCAGTTCCATCGAAATTGGAACAAAGTCACTCGTGAAATTCTTAACAAGAAAAGGGAAAAGTTTACAGTTGGGATACGACAACAGATCGGAGAATATTGGTATTGATTTTCAAGAGTTAGCTCTTCCAAAGATTCTTTGCAAGACCTAAAGGGGCTACTGATGAGATCAAATATTTTAGCTAGTGAGTCTTGTTTTAATCCGATGGGCAGTTCGGACCATAACCAATATTATAAAAAACCGAACACGACAAACGTAATAAATGGTGACTAAGCTAGATGATGGTCACTTCACACCAAATTCCTAATGAGTCCTTAAACTTGACCGGACTTCACTATCCAACCTGATAGGCCCATGGGTCAATAATTACGTATAAATACCCCAACCACTATCATTAATGAGGGTAATCAGAATTTACAGCTAGCACACAACTTACTTATCTCACTACTCTCTACTCTAAATATTAAATTCCCAAAAATACCTAAAACGCTTTACAAAATTACCCTCGAACAGAAAATAACCACACCAATATCAAAGAATTCCCTTCGTGGATCATTATATAATGCTCTATCTAATATATTCCAAATCATATTATTAGACCATGTGAACTTTCATCCTATAAATCCAACATCTTCAAGATGACATTCAAGGACGATTCATGGAATTCATCCATGATTCTATTGTATAAATGAGAACAAGACAGTTGTTCATCATATGAATTATAATATTAAAATCTTCAAAGACTAACCATTCTAGATTAGTATTGGAGATTTCTTTTAAATTTTCCTATATGTGTAGTCTTAAAGCTCTTGTACATTTTGCATATATAATTGCTACTAAAAAATCTTTCTTAAAGAGAGGGTGTCTAAATGATATGTGTAAATTTTGATCATTTTAATGAGCGTTCTAATCTAGAAGTTCTCCTTCTAGATTATCTGAATTGTTTTATTGGTATTACAATAGTTATAATGAAAACTTAATTTCTTTTATGTAGTTAAGTCTGTCTAAATTGACCATATGCTCTTAAAGAGCTATGAATCAATTCTTTCAGATTTTATGATAGATTTTATTCTCCTCATAGTTCATTTGTTGTGTATTCTCCTATTATTCCAATTAAGAATCTTTATTTTCATTTTGAGTATGAATTATGAGTTATACCTGATCCTTTTAAATGAATCAACTATGCATTAAGAGGTCCTTTGTATGGTTTTGCTTTAGACTTCCTCACCTTTTTACTAATTCTTTTTCTATTATCCAAAATCTCGGTTTTCTTTTTAGCATTAAAGGTTAACGAAATCTACTCTTTATTTTATGGTATGCATGATTCAGAGCTTCAAAATCATTTAGTGAATTAATCATATTTTTTATTTCTAAAGTACAAAAAGCTTCCATTATTTCATTTACTGGATTACATGAGGATCTATTTTTAACTCATTTGTTCTATTACTTTAAAAAAACTAGTTATATTTCCAAATTTTTCATTTTTTGTCTTTTAAAGTTTCCAAGTTTTTTCCCTAGTTACTCTTTTTGGATGAATGATCTGTATTTTTTGAGTTTATTACATTTGATTCTTGAGAGATAAAGTTATTTTCCAGATTAACCATATATCTTTTAAGAAATTTATTTATATATTTTCTGAGTTTATTAAAATGTTAGTTGAATTAATATAAGGATTTGAAACTAAACCTCCTTTGTTGTTTTTAGAATTTTTAAAATATTGAGATTGGTGACGTAAGACACTAGTGGTATATACAATTGTATCTTCATTATACATATATTTAGGTAAATTAGGGAATAAAATCCAGACAAGGGTTATAGGATTTGAAACTAAACCTCCTTTGTTGTTTTGGATTGAATCCCGGATACCATTTTTTTAGTTTTAAAAAGTGTTGACCCAAGCTCCACATATCTTTTCCAAAGTTTTTTTAAATCTTCTAAGTGATCTAGTTCGATTAACGTCTGTCTGTAATCCCATTGGAAAATACTAAATTGGTCATAAAATTTAAAGCTTTCTAGAAAATATTTAATTTGGTTTAACCTAGGTTTACCAAATGAAAATTTGGCAACAAGTGTAAATTGAGAGATTGAGAGGAGATTGGACTTATCTTGCTCGAAAAGAATAATATATTTATAACTTTATTTTGTTTGAATGGTGGTTTGAATGAAATCCTTGTTGTTGATTTTTATTGCATTCGCGTATGTTCTTTCTTTGATTGTTGCATTCTTATTTTATTATGTGTCTTGTTTATGAGATGGATAAATGTTTTTCGAATGTTAGGTTGTTGAAGACGTCATGGATCTGACTGGTTCCATTTCTCCCTGTGTTTTGATGTTTAAGAATAAAAGTAGTGAAGTGTTCCTCATAGTTTCTATCTCCTGGTATGATTTTTTTATTAATCGGTTGCCATCTGTTTGGTGGATCTTTGTGCAGAACTTGTAGTTCTTAAAGCTTATTTGAGAGTTTGTTTTATGAAGCGACCTCGTTAGTAGGTTAAAATTGATCAACCATAGATATTTCTTTGTCTTCATTTGATAAATATTAGACTTATCTGAGTTTTTTCACATATATTTGTTCGATGATGTAGGGAGGATGTTTTAGTTCTGAAAGATGGACTATCGAGCTGGAAGATAAATTAGTGATTTTGACCCTTTTATCAGGTCACATTTCTTTATAACCTTCATTGTTGATTATTAGATAATGGTTTGGGTGTATCTTTTGAGGTAAAAATTGGACTTGTTCTATATTTCAAAATAACTTCAAGAGTATGTCGAACAAAAAAACAGACACTTAATAAAAATACTGAAAAGTAGAAAATGACCGTAACGTCCCTGTTTCTTGCTCGTTTTGCAGCAGGACGACCACAAAACATTAATATGAGCCTTGGGATCCCAAACCTAAAAATTTGGAATCATGCGACCTCCTTAAAGTTTTTTTTGGTCCATATTAATTAGAAACCACGGTTCAATATGGACCCGATGGACTATTGATAAGAAGATTAAAAACAAAAACTTTTGGAGTATCCCCATCCCTTCCTCCGCCAGCTGCGGTTGGCGCAAAATCCTCAAGCTCAGATCCTGCGCCTTGGATCTCTATAAGGTCAGGGTGGGAAATGGATCTAATACCTCCATCTGGCATGACCCATGGTTATTCTCATCATCTCCCATCCGATGCTTCAGCAATGGCATTGCCTCTCTTACCCGCTTGCGTAATGTCTCCCTTGTCTCTGACCTCATCCGCGACGGCTCATGGAGCTGGCCTCACCATGCCAGGGCCCAAAATCGCCACATGCGCTCTCATGTCTCGGAAATCACAAACGCACTGTCAAATTTCCCTCCCCCGAGCAGCTCGGAGGATATTTTCTTATTGATTCCCAACAATTCCAAGCCCCATTTCACCATCAGTAGCACTTACTCCGCTATTCGTCTTCCGAGTACCAAGGTCCCATGGGTCTTGCTTATCAAGAACAAATACTGCATCCTAAGAAACTCTTTTATCTCTTGGATGACCATCCGGAAACCCTTGAGCACATTATCATCCTTTCCCCTTTTGCCACCACCATTTGAGACAACATTTGCAGGCGGCTTCTTATCCCTTCAACCCCCGTTGACTGGACTTCTTGGATTGAGGTGGCCTGCGGTTGATTGAACTCCTCTAGCAACTGCTTTTATATTTGGCGAGTCGCTTTCAGCTCCATCATCTATCATATCTAGCAGGAGAGGAATGCCTGGATATTCAATAATTCTTTCACTCTTAGCTCGAATATCGGCCACCGTATCCTCTCGGACCTCCGATACCGCTTTCATGGAACTAAGATTACTTTCCCGTTGTAATTTTACTTATTGTCATTGGGCTTCTTTGTACTATGCCTGCTTCTTTGTATGTCGGCAAAGTGCTGCTTGAACGTATTGTAAATTTTTTCATTTAATACAATTTACAGCTTTTTATACCAAAACAAATATTAATATGATTATTTCATAAAATGTGTAAAATAACTTTATTCAAAAAACAAAAATTACAAAATCATAGTAGTTTTATACCTTAAAATATTTAATTATTAAAATTTTATATTTATTTATCGTCAATTAAAGACCATAAGCGATTATTGTTAGTGAAAAAATATAGACAACTTATACCAGGTTTTTAAAATTAACTAGTTCAATACATAATGAAAAATGTTAAGAGGATCATGTCATATGCATCGACTCTTAATGGTGAGTATTATCGACTCTTTAAAAGATATGTATGTTAAAATATTTGTGAGTTTTGCCATCATTAATGCTCAATGTCGTAGTTTCACAAATGTGGTATTATTTTGATTACTATAGTCAATAAAAATAAGGTGAGAGTTCTGTCGTCATCGAATTTGAAGATCTTTAATTTCATTTCGCGATGAGTTCAAAAGTAACAAAATCATTCAAAATTATTTTAATCATTTTATAAGTGAGAGTTTGACATGGTTGATATATCTGCATAAGTTCCGAAAAATGACAATATCTTCTAAATTATTTTCCGAATATATGGATCTCAAATTGACAACAAATATATCACTCAAAACAATTAGGGTAAATAAAAATATTGCATGAAGAAAAGGCAACAAGAGCAATGATAAAAATAAAGAAGACTATGACATAAAAAAGGTAATCGAATATTCACTTGAAGACGTAGTAAAAGAAGAAACATAGTTGTAGGTAGTACTGGGGAGGTAGTATCAGAGAAGGATTTACCCGAACCCAATGACCTACCCGATCAACAATTTTTGGATCACTACTACCCGGATTACATACTCGAAGGAGACGACCCTATCGTATTTGGGTTCGTTATCAATGTGTATCCGGAAAACCAATTGGGTGGAAAAGCCTCATCCGGAAAGTCAAGATGATAAATACCTTGGAGAAAGACTATAAATTATCATCGACCAATAGTATTTCGATAAGATAGTTAAATACTATATGAAATCTAACCATTATCGGTCACTATGCAAAAACTATCTCGCTTGTATTTTCTATAGAAAAATATTAGTTTTAAAATTATACCTAACTAATGTATTTTTATTTTATAAATTTTAAAATTTCATATTTTTCAAATTGTAGTTCGGAAAAAATATCTGAAAATACCATTGGTTCTTTTAAGCCGAAAAAAACTGGATCAATGAATGATATTTTTTTATGTTTTATGTTTCATGAACTTGATACTTGGAAAAAAATACCATACATTTTCCAAGGACAATTCACCTTCGAATTCCCAACGACATCACCAGAACTCGTTCGAAATATCACTGTGCTTGTATTTGATCAGAGAATAACGGGCGGGTTTTTTATCATCTTGGAAGTGGAAAAAAACAAACATTAGCTGAACTGCTAGTGTAATCAAAATCCTTCGGATTTCTATCCCCTCATTGGCAACCATAATCACCACAACATCCTTATGTTGCCCAACAACATCTCTCAAATCAATCTTATCGAATTCGATAAACGGGGAAGGATTCTTATGTTAACTACATGTGTTTTTTGACTGAATCTCAAGGGAAATGTCACAATACCCCCCCCCCCCCCTCCCCTCAATAAATGGTGAATGATTCGAAGAATTAACATGTTTAGATATTTTCCCTTTTTTCACATATCATAATTATCTGGCCACGATCCAAATCAAGATCCATATAATCTGAATCTTTGTCAAACTTATTATATTGTTTGGTAATTACCATCGTATTTTCCTACTTCGATACCACTTCTATAACTTCACTTAGAAAACTAGACTGTCTTGCTTGAGCCTCACTTGTGTTCGGTGTTGATCTGTTCCCACTTGGGATTTGATCAAAGCGGTCACTTTTTCATTATCAATTAGATTTTAGATTTCTTGCTTTAAAGCAATATAATCCCTTGGTGTCATGCCCCGTATCATTATAATACTTGTATAACCTAGTGTTTTGATTATGTATATGAGTATTGAATATGCGGTAGTCTTCAAAATTTTATAAACTTATTTGTTTTATCATAAATGGTAGCAACATTTATAGTTTACTCTGTGAAATAATCAGATGGGAATTTCGGTTGGTCCTAGACCAAAGGGTGTTTTGTCAAGATTGTTTCGAATGATAATTTGGTATAGTTTGTTGTTGAGAGACTTGGATTTGTTGTTAGACTGATTGGGTAGCTTCAATTTTTATGAATCTTCCATTATCATTTGTTTCTCAAATTGGTTCAATAAAACTCCTCATATAAAAGCTTTTGTTTTATCATTTGTTTTATCATAAATGGTAGCAACATTTTTTATGAATCTTCCATTATCATTTGTTTCTCAAACTCCTTATTCACGGTAACAATATCATCTTAATCCCCCGGTAAAAGGCTTTGTCTAAAAGAAGTTATGGCTAGTTGTTCGAAGCAGTCTAGCAAACCATATTTGGTTTTGATAAAGCGTTTGGTATATTCTTTTAAGGTCTTATCGGTAAACTATTTACAATGGATTATCAAAATATTATCGTAACTTTATTTCCTCTAAGTTCTTTACTTATCACAAACTGTCTTAGGAAATACATCCAAAACATGTCAAAGTTTTTTATTGACCTTTACGGAAGTCGATTATACCATTTTAAGGCATTATCCTTAGAGGTTTGAGAAAAAGACATGCACAATAACTTATCATCATCGTCAAAATTCATCATGAAAATTTTAAAATGCTCAAGATAATTCTTTGGATCTTGGTTCAATCAAATTTTTTCATCTTGGATATATCAAACCTTCTAAGTATATGACTAGACATAATTTTGGTAGAAAAAAAAGGATTGCCTTCAATTATGTGTTGGCTTAACTGGTGATCTTCGTTGAAGGTAGCAAAGATGCTTGGTTCAGATTGGGTGGCGAATTGATCAATCACCCGATGGTCTATACTGTGATTTCAGGAGCCTTTTACTTTATCTTGGCACCTTTTTTTTCTTATGCCTGTTCTTTTGTTGCTTATTTTTACCCAAAGAATCTTGCTTAATTACTTGTGATACCAGTTCAAATATTTATTTGACCGGAACTTGTCACGGTGACTCTTTTCTTCTTATGACAATAATCATTACTCGAAGAAGATGAGGATGCTTTTGATTCATAGGTTGAGTCTTTATTGGATTTCAAAGAGCCAGAACAATATTTTGTTCTACGCCTCTTTTTATGTTCGATTTTTCTTTGTGATATAGTAGGAATCATCCTTTCGTCCATCGGATTTTTGACTCATTGTTTGAAACTTATCTTTAAGATTCAATTCAGCTTATCTTTTAGACCTTAGTGCCTCAATTTCCCCTTGTAGCTCACTTTTCTCATATTGTATGAGAAGCATTTCCTGATTTTTATCATTCGTATGAGGTGTTGAGAGCAATTCTTCTATATCGAATCCCTCGTTTTCTGGAGTGGTTACTATTTTTATCTCAGAATTCATGCTTTGGAGGGTTCATAAAGTGAATATTTGTTTGTTAGGTTTAGGATTTTGTTTTCGATGTATATTTAAGTGGATCTCCCACTATGGTTGCCAATTTGGTGTCGATAAATCTTATTCGAAGGCTTATTTGTAAACTATTAAGAAATAATTTATTTAAGGTGGAGAGTAAAAGAGATAATTAAGCTCCTTCAATTATTATTTAGAGAGAGAAAATCTGATTTTGCCTTAAATGAGCCATCTCTCATTAATGCTTTCTTAGAGAATATATATAGGCTAAACTTTAGCCTAATGGGCTGAATCAACTCCATGGGCCAAGACCAAATTTTAAAAACCCATATGGTCCATAAATAATAAATATAAAATCTAATTAAATTATTACGATAAAATAATAAAATAATCAAAGCAAATAACCAAAAATGAATATTGGTTTTTACTCGATATGTCCTTCGAATATTTATGACCTCATCATCTAGCAATGAATTTTTTTACATAATAGCTAGTAAACTTATTGTTTATATAACCGAAGCCATTATCAACGCAAAACTTCTTCAACACTTTCTCGGTTTGATACTCTATCAAAGTTTTCCAGTTCACAAAGGCAGCAAACGATTCGTCTGTGGTCTTCAAAAGTAGAACATATGATTTCCTGCTATAGTCAATAAACAACGATACAAAGTACCTTGCACCACCTATGGTAAGTTCTCATTCTAGAACCCAATGGTCTATATGAACATACTTAAGTACTCCATTGGATGTCTGGTTTCTATGCAGAAAATTTCCCCTCTTGTTTTTGCCCAAAAAATAAGTTTCATAAAAGCTTAATATATGAACTTCTCTACCATCTAACAACCTGTTTTTACTTAATTTACCGAGTCCCTAATCACTTAAATACCTTAGCCGATGATTTTAGAACCTGGTAGAATCATTTACCAAATTAAAAACACCTCTAACTACTGCAGTACCCTCAAGAAATAATAAACCGTTAATCTTTACATGCTTTCACAACAACAAGGGAGTCTTGCAATTTCGTTAGTCTGTCTTCTCCAAGCTTATAGGTAAATCCTTGTTCATCTTACATCCCGATAATAAAAATATTACATTAACTTTGGATACATACCTTAAATGTTAATTACTCTATCAATTCATGTAGATAACTTGAGTCATATCGTCAAAATCATTTTTATATCTCAGGATTCGTCATTCCCGAAAAGGACCCTTCCATCATCAAACTTTCACATGTATTCAAACCAATTCTTATTGGAAGTCATTTTAAATGACGCACCCGAATCCAACACTCATCAGCATACTCACAATCATTAGACATTATTGCATCATCTTCGGCTTTAGTATTCTGATAGTTGTTTCCACTTTCATTCTTATGGAAGTTCTTATTGATATGTCCTTTCTTTTTGTATATCCAACAGAGTACCTTTGAATTCTTTCCAACCCCTTTAGACATATACCGAGAGTTGCCTTTTCTTTACTTGATCTCTTTTTCCCAAACGATGTCTTACACTCAGTTTGTTTCTTTTAGATTCATACTTGAGAACATTCGTATTTTGAAGACCTTTGGAGTTCAAGGCGCTATTCATTTTAGACATGGTAAAATAGTACTTCCTGTAGAGCATGGTGTCGGAGATATTTTTATACTCATTTACTAGAGAGCTCAAGAAGATGATTGATTGGCCATCTCCCTCTATTTTCATACCAACTGCATTCAAGTTGTGTACGATTTTATTATTGTCATCTGGGTGCATGCAAATATATGTGCTACTATCGATTGACAGTGTGTAAAGTTGTTTCTTCATATACAATTTGTTCGCTAAGGACCTTTTAATGTAAACCGCCTCCAGGCGATTCCATAACCCTAACACTGTAGGTTCTTCAAATATATTTCATAAAACTTTATCTCTCAAGCTCAGTATGAGAGAACTATGACCTTTAGACATTATCACGACATCAACATGCGTATATTTATCGTTGATAGAAGCCACCAATCCTTTATGTATAAGGTAATAACCAACCTTAATTATCGAGAGTTTGAAATCATTAGATGCGTCGAATTTTTCTAGATTAAACTTGATAAAACTAAAAAAATTTCTTGTTTACATATGCAACCACTACATGATATATCTAATTCTTTATGTATATTCTTAAAGTGTATTGTTGTTATTCTCTTATTTTTCTACCATTATTTTAGCCATTAGTAACTACGAACAAATGCGTAATAAATTTACATTACTCAAATATTTTTTTCATATAACAAAATTGAAAATCTTGTTTATAAAAATAGATTACAAAATAAACGAATATATAAATTACATCTCTATGACCGATACAGACGGATAGAGCTCGAATGTGACAAAATAGATAATGTTTACATACTTATTTATTGAAGGTAAATACATAACTTTTTCTTTAGCAATTCCCGTTGCCGTAGCAACATTTCTTACAGGCCCTCGCGCAAGGGGGAAACTCGTCGGGGAAACTCGTCCGTCCCTCGGTAACTACTACAAACACGATCGCAGGTTGCTAGGCATTCTGGTATATTTTGAAAACCAAAAAGAAAACCAATCATTACTTAAATTATAGAAGAAAAACGCACACAAAAATAAAAATAAAAACAAAAAATTATTCACCGTCTTCGAGCAAAACGTGAGATTCAGGTCTGGATGACTGCCATTAATAAAAAATTGAACCAAGATTAAGAGTTTATATAAATAATTTAATTAACGGGAAATCGAAAATGGATAGAGAAGATAGATTCTGACCATGGTGTCGAACATGGAAATGGAAATGGTGAGCAAAAGGAAGAAAGCTACAAACTTAGACATGGTTACTGTTTCGCTCTAATCCGATATTCGTAGTGGAAGAGAAGGGTTTGAGTATCACAAAATCAGTGGGGTATGTATTTATACAAAAAGTGAATAGTTTAAGATGCGACTAGGGTTACCTGATGGCTTCTCTAACTCGGAATGGGGAGACGGCGCCCGCCATCAAAACAGATAATTTATTAATGAATAAAATAAAACATGTTTTTTAGACTCAATAAAATAAGGATGAATTGGGTAGTTGAATTAGGGGTTCAATCCAATCCAGAATCCTCAATTAAAACAAAAGTAAGGGGGTGTTTGGTTGTGCAAAATAGGTAAACAACCTATTTAAAAGATTATATATATTTTCAACCGTATTTTGGCGGTTATAAGCATTGAATAAAATTAATCCACATCTACATAATAGCTAGTGATAGCTATTTGATATCAATTAGTGTTATGTTATATATCTCTCAAACATTTTTACGCTATCTAATTTTACGTGTTGTGCCGTTTCGACCGTGTTCTATATAAAAGAGTTGTTAGATTTTCTTCAGGTAACTACCATGGCAAAGTAAATAGGTCAATACAATTATTTTATATTAATTTATATTACGTTAAATTAAGTTATCCAAATTTTAATACGACAGCTTTTTTTAAATGAACCGTTACCGGAAATATATCTAAGGTATGCTTTGACTGCTCCTTCTACGTCATCAAGGAAGAGACATGTCCACAATTCGACGACTCAGTTGGATGGTGGAATGTCCACCCACCAGTATCAATCCCCATCTCTTTTTATGGTTTTTGATGAGGATGACTTGAGAGACATTGCATGGCCTCATGAAGATGTGGTGGTAATAGGAGCATCAATAGGGGAAAGGATATACCCCCGATTTTGATTGATACATGAACTTCTGAAAACATCTTGTTATTAAGCTCCTACAAGCAAATCAGAAACCCTTCGGTTATACAACATTCAAACAAAACCATTGTAGGTTTCACCGGAAGTTCTGCAGATGTGATCGGAGAGTTCGAAGAGGAAGTGTTATTGGGCTAAAGACCATTTAAAAAGATGGTAAGAGTACTATTTGTTGTGGTGGATTTCCCTACATCTTACAATGCAATATTTGGGAGGTCTTGGCTCTCCAGAATGAATGTCGTGGCCTCTACGGTCCACCAATTTTTGAAGTATGTTGTCTAGTGACAAGTAGGTGTTCTCCGGAGCATCCATAAGATAGCTAGGGAATACTATGAAACAGCCCTTGCCCCTAAGACTTTAGGGGCAATCAGAGTTAACAGAGATTAGCATCTATTGGAGCCTGCTGTGGAAAATGAAATTGACGATTCCAGGGTGGCTCCTGGTGTTATAATACCTATTAAGGAGGTTGAAACTCACTCCCTCGTAGAGGGAAAGAGTGTTAAAATTGGTTCCAAGCTAATACCAGATCAACTTAATGCCTTGCTAGGTATGGACCATCCTCGAAATATTAAAAAAGTTCAAAGAATGATGGGACGATTGGTTGCGCTGAATAGGTTTATTTTGAGATCATGAGACAAGTGCGTTCCATTCTTCCAAGTGTTGAGGAATGCTAAAGACTTTAATTGGTCTCCACAATGTGACTAGGCTTTTATTGAAATCAAGAAGCATTTGTCTTCACCTAAAAGTCTTTTCAAACCTGTTAGGGGAGAAAAGCTCTACGTATATCTAGCTGTGTCAGAATACGCAATAAGTGTTGTGCTAGTTAGAGAGGTGGACAATTACCCTCGTCTTGTGTATTACATCAGTAAGACTCTGTTGGATGCTGAGAGAAGATATTTGAAGTTGGAAAAATTGGCATTGACCCTAGTAATTGCAGTAAGGAAGATGAGACCATACTTCAAAGCTCATTCCATTGTTGTTCGAACATCTTTCCCCTTGAAAAGTGTTCTTCAGAAAGCTGATGTGTCGAGTAGAATGACCAAGTGGTTAGTGGAGCTAGGTGATTATGATATTGACTTTACATCCCGAATAATAATTAAAGCCTAGTCAATGGATGACTTCTTGGTAGAATTTCATCTGATAGATATTCTGGACAAGAATCATAAAACCAATGTAAGAAAGAATGGGTAGTTCGAACTGATGGTGGATCAAGTACTATGGGTTTTGGGGATGGAATTTGTTTAACTTCTCCATATGGTGACAGTATGTACGAAGCCATATGTTTTTGCTTCAGAGCTTCTAACAATGAATCTGAATATGAAGCAGCCATAACTGGTCTTAAGTTGGCTCTCCTATACGGGGAAAAGAGAGTCCGGTTAATGAGTGATTCACAATTGATGATTTACCATGTTCAAGGACAATCTGAAGCAAAGAAAGAACAGTTTATTAAATACTTGCTTATGTTGAATGAATTTGCCGCAAACTTTAAATATATCATCTATGAACACATTCCTAAAACAGAAAATAATCTGGCAGACTCTTTGGCAACTATAACTTATTCTGAATCTTACCATTGGATTCTTGTGTAGGAATGTCCTTCCGTACAGCCAGGTCAAGAAAAAGAAAGTGAAGAAAGTATGAGTATACTTGTTATTCAACCTAAAGATTGGAGATATGATCTTCTTAGGTTTATCTCTGATGAGATATTGCCTCTGGATAAAACTAGGGCTAAGAAAATCAAGTACAAGGCTCATGGTTTCTTGATATTAAGATAAGTTCATAACAAAAAGTCTTTCAACTGACCTCTCCTACGTTGCTTAGGATTTGACGAATCCCAAGTTATGTTATCTGAACTACATGATAGAGAAGGTTCTGCATAAAGTGGCTATAGGGCTCTAACCAGAAGAGTGTTATTAGAAGGATACTACTGGCCAACCATAATGGCAGACGCTAAAGAGACGGTGAAAAGGTGTGATCCTTGTCAAAAGTATGGAAATGAAATTCATGTGCCAACAGTTCCAATGGAATCCATATATGTACCAATACCCTTTCTCAGATGGGGTATGGATCTAGTTGGGCCTCTTCCCATTGCATCTGGTGGATGTAGAACAATCATAGTCGTTGTTAACTATTTTTCTAAGTGGATAGAGGCAGCTCCTTTGGCTAGAACCACTTCGAAGGCAGTTATTAAATTATTTTATCTAACATATGTTGCAGATTTGGGGTCTCCCGAAAACTTACTACTTACAATGGGACACAGTTTAATCATAAAGACATGGAAGTGTTCTGCGCCTCCAGAGGAATCCAACATTGTTTTTCTTCTCCTTTTCACCCTCAAGAAACCTGGAAAGAGTTGCAGGAAAGTGGCCAAGTTATTTACAAGAAGTATCGTGGGCCTACCGAACTACACCTCTAGCTGCTACACAGGAATCTCCTTTTCCTCTGGTCTCTAGGATGGATGCAATTACCATCTCACAGAGTCCAAAAATATTCCAAACATGTTAATGATATAGCAGTCATGAATAAGTTAGATTTTATTGAAGAAAGAAAAGTTAAAGCGCATTTGAGAACAACGCATTACCAAGGCTAGATGAGGAGCATATTTGCCTCCACACTTAAAAGAAGGGATTTTCAAAGAGGGGACAAAGTCTTAAGAAAATTCTTTTTAGACACCAAGGAAAAACAGTTCGGTAAGCTGGCTCCAAACTCGGAAGGCCCTTATGTGGTATGTGGGGAGGTTAAATCAGGAAACTACAGGCTACAAGACAAAGAAGTTAGTGCACTAAAACACCATGGAATGTTGAACATTTAAGGATATACTTAGAATAGAACTCTTTTATAAATATTTACTTTATAAAGTATCAATGTAAATATTAGGGGACATACTCTTTCCTACTTTTGTGGCACGGGGAGGTTTTAATGAGATGTCTCTGTTTTTCAATAATATATTATGCCTTCTTCAAAAGTCCGGGGAAAATTTGTTATAGATCGGATACTAAACGCTTATTAAACACCCCGGCTCTCAAATGTCTTTGAATTGATCCGACATATTGAACACTTGATCACATTTATTAAACACATGTGGTTGAAGATGTCTCATACTTTTGTTCAGCACATCTGAAATATTGAAGGCTTCTTAAACATTGGCCATAAAGATTTAAACAAAATTTTATCAAAGAGGAATATGATATTGAAATCTGATCGGACTAAAATCGATATCTTATACATAAAATTCCTTGATTATTCAAAGACTTTAAAGTTTTACAGCATAAAGATCAAACAAACAATGCAACAAAATGCGTTGGACACCCAAGGACTTTAGTCTTTCAAGCAAAAAGTACATAATGTAACCTTAGGGCTTGTTCCCTTCGGTATTTTCTTTACCACCATCTTTTTTGGGACTTTTGAGTTCAACACTTGAATTCTCACCCACTTCTGCATCGTCATCAGATTCTATCCCACTGGAGTAGTTGTGCTTGTCACCATCAACCATCGTCATAGTCCAGATATTTCCACAAAGGACCAATAGTCCTCTTAGGAAAAGTCTCATAGAACAGTTTCACAGCCAAATCCTCTTTCTTCTTCATCAATAATTCTATGTTTTGTTGAGCGCTAGAAATATTGTTTGTCGAGATTTGCTTCTCTGTAGTAAGGGAGTTGATGGTAACGGTTTGATCCCTCACTTGTCTCTCTAGATCAAGCACTGGATGAATGTAACCCAAGAGGGCATTGATGAAGGTATCTTTCTCTCTAGATATCGCGCAAGTCTCACCATTGTGAGTCACAACGTTAGACGAGTTGGGAGGAGGGCAATGTCTCGCGAAATCATCTTCCAAATCATTAAAATGTGTGTTGATGTTCTTAAAAGCGTCAAGATTTACCTCTTCGATACCATCAGCAGTAGCCTGTTCAGAGTAAAGATTGGGTGGAATTTCCTCTTGTAAGGTAAGGTCGGTAGGGGCTGGAGGAGGGATTTCAAAAGAACAAAGAATTATTTCTGATCCTAGAGTAACTTTCTTCTTCTTGGTAGTTTTTTCACTACTGCTAGATTTGCGTTTCTTGTCCTTTTTGGAATTTTTTGGTGGGTTGTCCGACCCACCGGCCTCCTTATCAATAAATTTTACTGCTTCCAAAAAGCAGCATTTATGCCTCATTGGTTCTCTGAACCGGTCCCTTCAGTAGTTGTTTGGGGTGGGTCTGTTGTGGTTTTCTTCTTTCTCTTGTTCAGGTGGCTGGGGGTTTTGTCCGTGGAAGGCAGGTAATGTTTAGCATCTTTAGTCTCTGTCCTCCTCAACATGATATCTGCAAGAGGAGGGGTGCCCAGCTCTTCCCCTGTGAGATATCCTCTCCATGTGGTGTTCCAATGATGAGATCTCACAAAGTTTCTCGGTGTGAAACAGTTATGGAAAGTGTTGTCCCATTTCTCCAAGGCCCAAGCATTCAATTTGGCGTAGGTATCTTGACTTGCCAAAACATAGTCCGAAAACTTTTTCGGAAACACTAAGACGAGATATAAATCAGTTCAGATTAGGTATTTAGTACTTGAAAAATAAAAGAGGACATAAAAAAAAAATCACCAATACTTTTCCAGCGACTAGTCAGTTTGCTTAGGTTCGATTCAACCTTGATCTTTTTCTCATACTCCCAGGCCATACTGATGAATAAGAACTGCATCCTCCACCGTTTTTCTGACTCCAAAATATCATTTTCTACCTTGTAGTCATTCCCCATTTTGTATTAGTAAAAGGGAATGTGATGATTCTTTCACAAGTTTGCCACAACAGCAAATTGTTGCATTCGCAGTAAAATCTTGGATAGCCTGGATGCCATGATGCCAGCCAGCAGGATATACCAATCGTTCGGGCTCAGCTGAATGGAAAATTTTTTGTCAAGTGGAAGTACCTGACTAGCTCCGGGTCCAAAGGAAACCGAGTCCCGAGTTCAACATCTCTCTATAGACCACGAGCTTATTGGGTTTGCAGTCCATCAGAGTTTCTGGGGTGAATGAGATTCTCACCTTCACAGATTTTGGAATTCCCCATTTTGTACGAATACGACCCAGTTCAGCAATGTAGGTGTATACGTAGGCTATATTTTTAAGAGACAACAAGTACTTTACGTTGAATTTCTTGAATTTTGGCCTCACTATACCCTCTAGACTCTCCGGAAGCGCATCTGGATGAGTCAAACCTACTTTAGTCTTGCCCTTCCGATATTCAACTGTGTCCTCCGTTTGTCTGGACGCCTCAAAAGGGGCTTCATCTACACTGTCCTCCATGTTTTCTTCCATTACAGTGGAAGGTTGTTCGGATGGTCTGGCTTCTGCCAGGGGCTGCTGTCCGGATGGTTCGGTTTTTGACACAGGTTTTACTGCCTCCGAACTGGAGGGTTTTGAAGAGAAAGGAGTGGATTTTGATTTGGATTGACGGGTGACACGGCGTGGGGTTAATTGCTCTTGAGATTGCTCTGTATCTGAACCCATTCTAATAAAAGGCGAGGGTTTTCTAATACTAGAAACAACTTTCTCCTTAGGGAGAGGGTTTTGGGACTGCTAAACAGAAGACCCTGATGGAGGAGGAGAAAGGCTTGAAACAAAGGGTAGCTTTCTAACCTTGGGTGATTTTAAAGAAGATGAACCCTGGTCTGTATTCGCTTGTGATTGATTGTTTCATTCACCATGAGAAACAAGGAGGCAACAACAATTTCTTCGTCTCCCGCAACTTTTCTCACTCTCTCTAACCAGGACAAGTTTAACCAACCTCCTTTTAGTAGAGTGTTTCTGGTTGTGAGCATATATGATTTGAACATAAATTTGAAGGTATACAGAGCTTTCTCTCAGTAGAATTGCTTGTAATTTTTTAAGACAATGAAATAGTGAAGAAGATTTATATATAGTAGTGAAATATAGGAGTTACCTTGGAGAAGGTAAAACGATCTAAGTAATGATTAAAGGCTGCAAAGTATGGGAGTTAAAGCCTAGGTAAATTTCTAGCCTAGTAGGTACGAGAATCTAGAAGAAAAACGATTGAGAGGTTATTTGAGAGTTTGTTTTATGAAGCGACCTCGTGAGTAGGTTAAAAGTGATCAACCATAGATATTTCTTTGTCTTCATTTGATAAATATTAGATTTATCTAAGTTTTTTCACATATATTTGTTCGATGATGTAGGGAGGATGTTTTAGTTCTGAAAGATGGACTATCGAGCTGGAAGATAAATTAGTGATTTTGACCCTTTTATCGGGTCACATTTCTTTATAACCTTCATTGTTGATTACTAGATAATGGTTTGGGTGTATCTTTTGAGGTAAAAATTGGACTTGTTCTATATTTCAAAATAACTTCAAGAGTATGTCGAACAAAAAAAGAGACACTTAATAAAAATACTGAAAAGTAGAAAATGACCGTAACTTCCCTGTTTCCTGCTCGTCTAGCAGCAGGACGACCACAAAACATTAATATGAGCCTTGGGATCCCAAACCTAAAAATTTGGAATCAACTGGCCGCCTTAAAAAAATTTGTCCATATTAACTAGAAACCACTGTTCAATATGGACTATTGATAAGAAGATTAAAAACAAAAACTTTTGGACTATCCCCATCCCTTCCTCCGCCAGCTGGGGTTGGCGCAAAATCCTCAAGCTCAGATCCAGCGCTTCGGATCTCTATAAGGTCAGGGAGGGCAATGGTGCTAATACCTCCATCTGGCACGAACCCTGGTTATTCTCATCATCTCCCATCCGATGCTTCGGCAATGGCATTGCGTCTCTTACCCGCCTGCGTAATGTCTCCCTTTTATCTGACCTCATCCGCGACGGCTCCTAGAGCTGGACTCACCATGCTAGGGCCCAGAATCGCCACATGCACTCTCATATCTCGGAAATCACAAACGCACTGTCAAATTTCCCTCCCCCGAACAGCTCGGAGGACATTTTCTTATGGATTCCCAACAATTCCAAGCTCCATTTCACCATCAGTAGCACTTACTCCGCTATTCGTCCTCCGAGTACCAAGGTCCCATGGGCCTTGCTTATCAGGAACAAATACTGCATCCCAAGGAACTCTTTTATCTCTTGGCTGGCCATCCGAAATAAACTCACTACGCGTGACAAGCTCATCAGCTGGGGCCTGGACTCCCCTCCTGACTGTGTTATTGGCTCCACATTCCCGGAAACCCTTGACCACATTATCATCCTTTGCCTTTTTGCCACCACCATTTGGGACAACATTTGCAGGCGGCTTCTTATCCCTTCAACACCCGTTGACTGGACTTCTTGGATTGAGGTGGCCTGCGGTTGGTTGAACTCCTCTTGCAACTGCTCTTATATTTAGCGAGTCGCTTTCAGCTCCATCATCTATCATATCTGGAAGGAGAGGAATGCCTCGATTTTCAATAATACTTTCACTCTTAGCTCGAGTATCGGCCACTGTATCCTCTCGGACCTCCGATACCGCTTTCATGGAACTAAGATTACTTTCCCGCCGTAATTTTACTTATTGTCATTGGGCCTTTTTGTACTATGCCTGCTTCTTTGTATGTCGGCAAAGTGCAGCTTGAACGTATTGTAAATTTTTTCATTTAATACAATTTACAACATTTTATACCAAAACAAATATTAATATGATTATTTCATAAAATGTGTAAAATAACTTTATTCAAAAAACAAAAATTACAAAATCATAGTAGTTTTATACCTTAAAATATTTAATTATTAAAATTTTATATTTATTTATCGTCAATTAAAGATCATAAACGATTATTGTTAGTGAAAAAATGTAGACAACTTATACCAGGTTTTTAAAATTAACTAGTTCAATACCAAATGAAAAATGTTAAGAGGATCATGTCATATGCATCGACTCTTAATGGTGAGTATTATCGACTCGTTAAAAGATATGTATGTTAAAATATTTGTGAGTTTTGTCATCATTAATGCTCAATGTCGTAGTTTCAAGAATGTGGTATTATTTTGATTACTATAGTCAATAAAAATTAGGTGAGAATTATGTCGTCATTGAATTTGAAGATTTTTAATTTCATTTCGCGATGAGTTCAAAAGTAACAAAATCATTCAAAATTATTTTAATCATTTTATAAGTGAGAGTTCGACATGGTTGATATATCCGCATAAGTTCCTAAAAATGACAATATCTTCTAAATTATTTTCCGAATAGATTGATCTCAAATTGACAACAAATATATCACTCAAAACAATTAGGGTAAATAAAAATATTACATCAAGAAAAGGTAACAAGAGTGATGATAAAAATATTGAAGACTATGACATAAAAAAGGTAATCGAATATTCACTTGAAGACGTAGTAAAAGAAAAAACATAGTTGGAGGTAGTACTGGGGAGGTAGTATCAGAGAAGGATTTACCCGAACCCAATGACATACCCGATCAACAATTTCTGGAGCACTACTACCCGGATTACATACTCGAAGGAGAGGACCCTATCGTACTTGGGTTCGTTGTCAATGTGTATCCGGAAAATCAATTGGGAAGAAAAGCCTCATCCGGAAAGTCAAGATGATAAATACCTTGGAGAAAGACTATAAATTATCATCGACCAATAGTATTTCGATAAGATAGTCAAATACTATATAAATTCTAACCATTATCGGTCACTATCCAAAAGATATCTCGCTTGTATTTTCTATAGAAAAATATTAGTTTTAAAATCATACCTAACTAATGTATTTTTATTTTATATATTATATTTTAAAATTTCATATTTTTCAAATTGTAGTTCGGAAAAAATATTTGAAAATACCATTGGTTCTTTTAAGACGAAAAAAAACTGGATCAATGAATGATATTTTTTTATGTTTTATGTTTCATGAACTTGATACTTGGAAAAAAATACCATACATTTTCCAAGGACAATTCACCTTCGAATTCCCAACCACATCACCAGAACTCGTTCGAAATATCACTGTGCTTGTATTTGATCGGAGAATAACGGGTGGGTTTTTCATCATCTTGGAAGTGGAAAAAAACAAAACATTAGCTGAACTGCTAGTGTCAATCAAAATCCTTCTGATTTCTATCCCCTCATTGGCAACCCCAATCACCACAACATCCTTATGTTGCCCAACAACCTCTCTCAAATCAACTTCATCGAATTCGATGAACGAGGAAGGATTCTTATGTTAACTACATGTGTTTTTTGACTGAATCTCAAGGGAGATGTTACAATACCCCCTACCCCCCCCCCCCCCTCCCCTCAATAAATGGTGAATGATTCGAAGAATTAACATGTTTAGATATTTTTCCCTTTTTTCACATATCATAATTATCTGGCCACGAACCAAATCAAGATCCATATACTCTGAATCTTTGTCAAACCTATTATATTGTTTGGTAATTACCATCGTATTTTCCTACTTCGATACCACTTCTATAACTTCTATTCGGTGTTGATCTGTTCCCACTTGGGATTTGATCAAAGCAGTCACTTTTTCATGATCAATTACATTTTGGATTTCTTGCTTTAAAGTAATATAATCCCTTGGTGTCATGCCCCGTATCATTATAATACTTGTATAACCTAGTGTTTTGATTCTGTATAGGAGTATTGAATATGCGGTAGTCTTCAAAATTTTATAAACTTATTTGTTTGATCATAAATGGTAGCAACATTTATAGTTTACTCTGTGAAATAATCAGATGGGAATTTCGGTTGGTCCTAGACCAAAGGGTGTTTTGTCAAGATTGTTTCGAATGATAATTTGGTATGGTTTGTTGTTGAGAGACTTATAGTTGTTGTTAGACTGATTGGGTAGCTTCAATTTTTGTGAATCTTACATTATCATTTGTTTCTCAAATTGGTTCAATAAACCTCCTCATATAAAAGCTTATTCCCGGTAACAATATCATCTTAATCCCCCGGTAAAAGGCTTTGTCTAAAAGCAGTTATGGCTAGTTGTTCGAAGCAGTCTAGCAAACCATATTTGGTTTTGATAAAGCGTTTGGAATATTCTTTTAAGGTCTCATCGGTAAACTATTCACAATGGATTATCATAAGATTATCGTAAATTGATTTCCTCTAAGTTCTTTACTTATCACAAACTGTCTTAGGAAATACATCCAAAGCATGTCAAAGCTTTTTATTGACCTTTACGGAAGTCGATTATACCATTTTAAGGCATTATCCTTAAAGGTTTGAGAAAAAGACATGCACAATAACTTATCATCATCGTCAAAATTCATCATGAAAATTTTAAATACTCAAGATAATTCTTTGGATCTTGGTTCTATAAACTTTTTTCATCTTGGATATATCAAACCTTCTAAGTATATGACTAGACATAATTTTGGTAGAAAAAAAAGGATTGCCTTCAATTATGTGTTTGGCTTAACTGGTGATCTTCGTTGAAGGTAGCAAAGATACTTAGTTCAGATTAGGTGGCGAATTGATCACTCACCCGATGGTCTATAGTGTGATTTCAGGAGCCTTTTACTTTATCTTGGCACTTTTTTTTCTTATGTCTGTTCTTTTGTTGCTTATTTTTACCCAAAGAATCTTGCTTAATTACTTGTGATACTGGTTCAAATATTTATTTGACCGGAACTTGTCACGTTGACTCTTTTCTTCTTATGACAATAATCATTACTCGAAGAAGATGAGGATGCTTTTGATTCATAGGTTGAGTCTTTATTGGATTTCGAAGATCCAGAACAATATTTAGTTCCTTTTTATGTTCGATTTTTCTTTGGGATATAGTAGGAATCATCCTTTCGTCCATCGGATTTTTGACTCACTGTTTGAAACTTATCTTTAAGATTCAATTCAGCTTATCTTTTAGACCTTAGTGCCTCAATTTCCCCTTGTAGCTCACCTTTCTCATATTGTATGAGAAGAATTTCCTGATTTTTATCATTCGTATGAGGTGTTGAGAGCAATTCTTCGATATCGAATCCCTCGTTTTCTGGAGTGGTTACTATTTTTATTTCAGAATGCATGCTTTGGAGGGTTCATAAAGTGAATATTTGTTTGTTAGGTTTAGGATTTTGTTATCGATGTACATTTAAGTGGATCTCCCACTATGGTTGCCAATTTGGTGTCGATAAATCTTATTCGAAGGCTTATTTGTAAACTATTAAGAAATAATTTATTTAAGGTGGAGAGTAAAAGAGATAATTAAGCTCCTTCAATTATTATTTAGAGAGAGAAAATCTGATTTTGCCTTAAAATGAGCCATCTCTCATTAATGCTTTCTCAGAGAATATATATAGGCTAAACTTTAGCTTAATGGGCTGAATCAACTCCATGGGCCAAGACCAAATTTTCAAAACCCATATGGTCCATAAATAATAAATATAAATCTAATTAAATTATTACGATAAAATAATAAAATAATTAAAGCAAATAACCAAAAATGAATATTGGTTTTTACTCGATATGTCCTTCGAATATTTATGACCTCATCATCTAGCAATGAATTTTTTACATAATAGCTAGTAAACTTATTGTTTATATAACCGAAGACATTATCAACGCAAAACTTCTTCAACACTTTCTCGGTTTGATACTCTATCAAAGTTTTTCAGTTCACAAAGGCATCAAACGATTCGTCTGTGGTCTTCAAAAGTAAACATATGATTTCCTGCTATAGTCAATAAACAACGATACAAAGTACATTGCACCACCTATGGTAAGTTCTCATTCTAGAACCCAATGGTCTATATGAACATACTTAAGTACTCCATTGGATGTCTGGTTTCTATGCATAAAATTTCCCCTCTTGTTTTTGCCCAAAAAATAACTTTCATAAAAGCTTAATATATGAACTTCTCTACCATCTAACAGCCTATTTTTACTTAATTTACCGAGTCCCTTATCACTTAAATACCTTAGCCGATGATTTTAGAACTTGGTAGAATCATTCACCAAATTAGAAACACCTCTAACTACTGTAGTACCCTCAAGAAATAATAAACTTTTAATCTTTACATGCTTTCATAACAACTAGGGAGTCTTGCAATTTCGTTAGTTTGTCTTCTCCAAGCTTATAGTTAAATCCTTGTTCATCTTACATCCCGATAGAAACAATATTACATTTAACTTTGGATACATACCTTATATTTTAATTACTCTATCAATTCATGTAGATAACTTGAGTCATATCGTCGAAATCATTTTTATATCTCAGGATTTGTCATTCCCGAGGAGGACCCTTCCATCATCAAACTTTCACATGTATTCAAAGCAATTCTTATTGGAAGTCATTTTAAATGACGCACCCGAATCCAACACTCATCAGCATACTCACAATTTAGACATTATTGCATCATCTTCGGCTTTAGTATTCTGATAGTTGTTTCCACTTTCATTCTTATGGAAGTTCTTAGTGATATGTCCTTTCTTTTTGTATATCCAACAGAGTACCTTTGAATTCTTTCCAACCCCTTTAGACATATACCGAGAGTTGCCTTTTCTTTACTTGATCTCTTTTTCCCAAACGATGTCTTACACTCAGTTTGTTTCTTTTAGATTCACACTTGAGAACATTCGTATTTTGAAGACCTTTGGAGTTCAAGGCGCTATTCATTTTAGATATGGTAAAATAGTACTTCCTGTAGAGCATGGTGTCGGAGATATTTTTATACTCATTTACTAGAGAGCTCAAGAAGATGATTGATTGGCCATCTCCCTCTATTTTTCATACCAACTGCATTCAAGTTGTATACGATTTTATTATTGTCATCTGGGTGCATGCAAATCTATGTGCTACTATCGATTGACAGTGTGTAAAGTTGTTTCTTCATATACAATTTGTTCGCTAAGGACCTTTTAATGTAAACCGCCTCCAGGCGATTCCATAACCCTAACACTGTAGGTTCTTCAAATATATTTCATAAAACTTTATCTCTCAAGCTCAGTATGAGAGAACTATGACCTTTAGACATTATCACGACATCAACATGCGTATATTTATCGTTGATAGAAGCCACCAATCCTTTATGTATAAGGTAATAACTAACCTTAATTATCGAGAGTTTGAAATCATTAGATGCGTCGAATTTTTCTAGATTAAACTTGATAAAACTAAAAAAATTTCTTGTTTACATATGCAACCACTACATGATATATCTAATTCTTTATGTATATTCTTAAAGTGTATTGTTGTTATTCTCTTATTTTTCTACCATTATTTTAGCCATTAGTAACTACGAACAAATGCGTAATAAATTTACATTACTCAAATATTTTTTTCATATAACAAAATTGAAAATCTTGTTTATATATTAATTTATATTACGTTAAATTAAGTTATCCAAATTTTAATACGACAGTTTTTTTTAAATGAACCGTTACCGGAAATATATCTAAGGTATGCTGTGACTGCTCCTTCTACGTCATCAAGGAAGAGACATGTCCACAATTCGACGACTCAGTTGGATGGTGGAATGTCCATCCACCAGTATCAATCCCCATCTCTTTTTATGGTTTTTGATGAGGATGACTTGAGAGACATTGCATGGCCTCATGAAGATGTGGTGGTAATAGGAGCATCAATAGGGGAAAGGATATACCCCCGATTTTGATTGATACATGAACTTTTGAAAACATCTTGTTATTAAGCTCCTACAAGCAAATCAGAAACCCTTCGGTTATACAACATTCAAACAAAACCATTGTAGGTTTCACCGGAAGTTCTGCAGATGTGATCGGAGAGTTCGAAGAGGAAGTTTTATTGGGCTAAAGACCATTTAAAAAGATGGTAAGAGTACTATTTGTTGTGGTGGATTTCCCTACATCTCACAATGCAATATTTGGGAGGTCTTGGCTCTCCAGAATGAATGTCGTGGCCTCTACGGTCCACCAATTTTTGAAGTATGTTGGCTAGTGACAAGTAGGTGTTCTCCGGAGCATCCATAAGATAGCTAGGGAATACTATGAAACAGCCCTTGCCCCTAAGACTTTAGGGGCAATCAGAGTTAACAGAGATTAGCATCTATTGGAGCCTGCTGTGGAAAATGAAATTGACGATTCCAGGGTGGCTCCTGGTGTTATAATACCTATTAAGGAGGTTGAAACTCACTCCCTCGTAGAGGGAAAGAGTGTTAAAATTGGTTCCAAGCTAATACCAGATCAACTTAATGCCTTGCTAGGTATGGACCATCCTCGAAATATTAAAAAAGTTCAAAGAATGATGGGACGATTGGTTGCGCTGAATAGGTTTATTTTGAGATCATGAGACAAGTGCGTTCCATTCTTCCAAGTGTTGAGGAATGCTAAAGACTTTAATTGGTCTCCACAATGTGACTAGGCTTTTATTGAAATCAAGAAGCATTTGTCTTCACCTAAAAGTCTTTTCAAACCTGTTAGGGGAGAAAAGCTCTACGTATATCTAGCTGTGTCAGAATACGCAATAAGTGTTGTGCTAGTTAGAGAGGTGGACAATTACCCTCGTCTTGTGTATTACATCAGTAAGACTCTGTTGGATGCTGAGAGAAGATATTTGAAGTTGGAAAAATTGGCATTGACCCTAGTAATTGCAGTAAGGAAGTTGAGACCATACTTCAAAGCTCATTCCATTGTTGTTCGAACATCTTTCCCCTTGAAAAGTGTTCTTCAGAAAGCTGATGTGTCGAGTAGAATGACCAAGTGGTTAGTGGAGCTAGGTGATTATGATATTGACTTTACATCCCGAATAATAATTAAAGCCTAGTCAATGGATGACTTCTTGGTAGAATTTCATCTGATAGATATTCTGGACAAGAATCATAAAACCAATGTAAGAAAGAATGGGTAGTTCGAACTGATGGTGGATCAAGTACTATGGGTTTTGGGGATGGAATTTGTTTAACTTCTCCATATGGTGACAGTATGTACGAAGCCATATGTTTTTGCTTCAGAGCTTCTAACAATGAATCTGAATATGAAGCAGCCATAACTGGTCTTAAGTTGGCTCTCCTATACGGGGAAAAGAGAGTCCGGTTAATGAGTGATTCACAATTGATGATTTACCATGTTCAAGGACAATCTGAAGCAAAGAAAGAACAGTTTATTAAATACTTGCTTATGTTGAATGAATTTGCCGCAAACTTTAAATATATCATCTATGAACACATTCCTAAAACAGAAAATAATCTGGCAGACTCTTTGGCAACTATAACTTATTCTGAATCTTACCATTGGATTCTTGTGTAGGAATGTCCTTCCGTACAGCCAGGTCAAGAAAAAGAAAGTGAAGAAAGTATGAGTATACTTGTTATTCAACCTAAAGATTGGAGATATGATCTTCTTCGGTTTATCTCTCATGAGATATTGCCTCTGGATAAAACTAGGGCTAAGAAAATCAAGTACAAGGCTCATGGTTTCTTGATATTAAGATAAGCTCATAACAAAAAGTCTTTCAACTGACCTCTCCTACGTTGCTTAGGATTTGACGAATCCCAAGTTATGTTATCTGAACTACATGATAGAGAAGGTTCTGCATAAAGTGGCTATAGGGCTCTAACCAGAAGAGTGTTATTAGAAGGATACTACTGGCCAACCATAATGGCAGACGCTAAAGAGACGGTGAAAGGTGTGATCCTTGTCAAAAGTATGGAAATGAAATTCATGTGCCAACAGTTCCCATGGAATCCATATATGTACCAATACCCTTTCTCAGATGGGGTATGGATCTAGTTGGGCCTCTTCCCATGGCATCTGGTGGATGTAGAACAATCATAGTCGTTGTTAACTATTTTTCTAAGTGGATAGAGGCAGCTCCTTTGGCTAGAACCACTTCGAAGGCAGTTATTAAATTATTTTATCTAACATATGTTGCAGATTTGGGGTCTCCCGAAAACTTACTACTTACAATGGGACACAGTTTAATCATAAAGACATGGAAGTGTTCTGCGCCTCCAGAGGAATCCAACATTGTTTTTCTTCTCCTTTTCACCCTCAAGAAACCTGGAAAGAGTTGCAGGAAAGTGGCCAAGTTATTTACAAGAAGTATCGTGGGCCTACCGAACTACACCTCTAGCTGCTACACAGGAATCTCCTTTTCCTCTGGTCTCTAGGATGGATGCAATTACCATCTCACAGAGTCCAAAACTATTCCAAACATGTTAATGATATAGCAGTCATGAATAAGTTAGATTTTATTGAAGAAAGAAAAGTTAAAGCGCATTTGAGAACAACGCATTACCAAGGCTAGATGAGGAGCATATTTGCCTCCACACTTAAAATAAGGGATTTTCAAAGAGGGGACAAAGTCTTAAGAAAATTCTTTTTAGACACCAAGGAAAAACAGTTCGGTAAGCTAGCTCCAAACTCGGAAGGCCCTTATGTGGTATGTGGGGAGGTTAAATCAGGAAACTACAGGCTACAAGACAAAGAAGGTAGTGCACTAAAACACCATGGAATGTTGAACATTTAAGGATATACTTAGAATAGAACTCTTTTATAAATATTTACTTTATAAAGTATCAATGTAAATATTAGGGGACATACTATTTCCTACTTTTGTGGCACGGGGAGGTTTTAATGAGATGTCTCTGTTTTTCAATAATATATTATGCCTTCTTCAAAAGTCCGGGGAAAATTTGTTATAGATCGGATACTAAACGCTTATTAAACACCCCGGCTCTCAAATGTCTTTGAATTGATCAGACATATTGAACACTTGATCACATTTATTAAACACATGTGGTTGAAGATGTCTCATACTTTTGTTCAGCACATCTGAAATATTGAAGGCTTCTTAAACATTGGCCATAAAGATTTAAACAAAATTTTATCAAAGAGGAATATGATATTGAAATCTGATCGGACTAAAATCGATATCTTATACATAAAATTCCTTGATTATTCAAAGAATTTAAAGTTTTACAGCGTAAAGATCAAATAAAAAATGCAACAAAATGCGTTGGACACCCAAGGACTTTAGTCTTTCAAGCAAAAAGTACATAATGTAACCTTAGGGTTTGTTCCCTTCGGTCTTTTCTTCACCACCATCTTTTTTGGGACTTTTCAGTTCAACACTTGAACTCTCACCCACTTCTGCATCGTCATCAGAGTCTATCCCACTGGGGTAGTTGTGTTTGTCACCATCAACCATCGTCATAGTCCAGATATTTCCACAAAGGACCAAGAGTCCTCTTAGGAAAAGCCTCATGCAACAGTAAGACCATATCAGACTTAATTCCATCATCCCTCTTCTCTAAGGAATCCACTACTCCACTAGCATACTTCTCTATCCCTGCAACTATTGCTTGAGCTTGTTGTCGTTCTAAGGAAGCTTTCTCTTTGGTCTTCTCCTGGAAAGTATTCTCCAACTTAACTTTGGCATCAGATAAAGTCTCGATAGTATTGTCCTTAGTTTTTCAGTTACTCCTTCAAAGCTTTGATATCGTTTGAGGAAGAAGTCTTCATATCAGATTACTTCGTTTGAAGGACTTTGCTGGTCTTTTTAGATTTAATCAGTTTCACAGCCAAATCCTCTTCCTTCTTCATCAATAATTCTATGTTTTGTTGAGCGCTAGAAAGATTGTTTGTCGAGATTTGCTTCTTTGTAGTCAGGGAGTTGATGGTAACGGTTTAATCCCTCACTTGTCTCTCTAGATCAAGCACTGGACGAATGTAACCCAAGAGGGCATGGATGAAGGTATCTTTCTCTCTAGATATCGCGCAAGTCTCACCATTGTGAGTCACAACGTTAGACGAGTTGGGAGGAAGGCAATGTCTCGCGAAATGATCTTCCAAATCATTAAAATATGTGTTGATGTTCTTAAAAGCGTCAAGATTTACCTCTTCATTACCATCAGCAGTAGCCTGTTCAGAGTAAAGATTGGGTGGAATTTCCTCTTGTAAGGTAAGGTCGGTACGAGGTGGAAGTGGGATTTCAAAAGGACAAAGAATTATTTCTGATCCTAGAGTAACTTTCTTCTTCTTGGTAGTTTTTTCACCACTGTTAGATTTGCGTTTCTTGTATTTTTTGGAATTTTTTGGTGGGTTGTCCGACCCACCGGCCGCCTTAACAGTAACTTCTACTGCTTCCAGAAAGCAGCATTTATGCCTCATTGGTGCTCTGAACCGGTCCCTTCAGTAGTTGTTTGGGGTGGGTCTGTTGTGGTTTTCTTCTTTCTCTTGTTCTTCATCTTGTTCAGGTGGCTGGGGGTTTTGGCCGTGGAAGGCAGGTAATGTTTAACATCTTTAGTCTCTGTCCTCCTCAACATGATATCTGCAAGAGGAGGGGTGCCCAGCTCTTCCCCTGTGAGATATCCTCTCCATGTGGTGTTCCAATGATGAGATCTCACAAAGTTTCTCGGTGTGAAACAGTTATGGAAAGTGTTGTCCCATTTCTCCAAGGCCCAAGCATTCAATTTGGCGTAGGTATCTTGACTTGCCAAAACATAGTCCGAAACCTTTTTCGGAAACACTAAGACGAGATATAAATCAGTTCAGATTAGGTATTTAGTACTTGAAAAATAAAAGAGGACATAAAAAAAAAACTCACCAATACTTTTCCAGCGACTAGTCAGTTTGCTTAGGTTCGATTCAACCTTGATCTTTTTCTCATACTCCCAGGCCATACTGATGAATAAGAACTGCATCCTCCACCGTTTTTCTGACTCCAAAATATAATTTTCTACCTTGTAGTCATTCCCCATTTTGTATTAGTAAAAGGGAATGTGATGATTCTTTCACAAGTTTGCCACAACAGCAAATTGTTGCATTCGCAGTAAAATCTTGGATAGCCTGGATGCCATGATGCCAGCCAGCAGGATATACCAATCGTTCGGGCTCAGCTGAATGGAAAATTTTTTGTCAAGTGGAAGTACCTGACTAGCTCCGGGTCCAAAGGAAACCGAGTCCCGAGTTCAACATCTCTCTATAGACCACGAGCTTATTGGGTTTGCAGTCCATCAGAGTTTCTGGGGTGAATGAGATTCTCACCTTCACAGATTTTGGAATTCCCCATTTTGTACGAATACGACCCAGTTCAGCAATGTAGGTGTATACGTAGGCTATATTTTTAAGAGACAACAAGTACTTTACGTTGAATTTCTTGAATTTTGGCCTCACTATACCCTCTAGACTCTCCGGAAGCGCATCTGGATGAGTCAAACCTACTTTAGTCTTGCCCTTCCGATATTCAACTGTGTCCTCCGTTTGTCTGGACGCCTCAAAAGGGGCTTCATCTACACTGTCCTCCATGTTTTCTTCCATTACAGTGGAAGGTTGTTCGGATGGTCTGGCTTCTGCCAGGGGCTGCTGTCCGGATGGTTCGGTTTTTGACACAGGTTTTACTGCCTCCGAACTGGAGGGTTTTGAAGAGAAAGGAGTGGATTTTGATTTGGATTGACGGGTGACACGGCGTGGGGTTAATTGCTCTTGAGATTGCTCTGTATCTGAACCCATTCCAATAAAAGGTGAGGGTTTTGTAATACTAGAAACAACTTTCTCCTTAGGGAGAAGGTTTTGGGACTGCTAAACAGAAGACCCTGATGGAGGAGGAGAAAGGCTTGAAACAAAGGGTAGCTTTCTAACCTTGGGTGATTTTAAAGAAGATGAACCCTGGTCTGTATTCGCTTGTGATTGATTGTTTCATTCACCATGAGAAACAAGGAGGCAACAACAATTTCTTCGTCTCCCGCAACTTTTCTCACTCTCTCTAACCATGACAAGTTTAACTAACCTCCTTTTAGTAGAGTGTTTCTGGTTGTGAGCATATATGATTTGAACATAAATTTGAAGGTATACAGAGCTTTCTCTCACTAGAATTGCTTGTAATTTTTTAAGACAATGAAATAGTGAAGAAGATTTATATATAGTAGTGAAATATAGGAGTTACCTTGGAGAAGGTAAAACGATCTAAGTAATGATTAAAGGCTGCAAAGTATGGGAGTTAAAGCCTAGGTAAATTTCTAGCCTAGTAGGTACGAGAATCTAGAAGAAAAACGATTGAGAGGTCAAACCAGAGCGTGACACGTGTCTTATTATTGGAAAAAACTTCTTAGACTTCTGAACTGAAAAATTAGTTCCATCGAAATTGGAACGAAGTCACTCTTGAAATTCTTAACAAGAAAAGGGAAAATTTTATAGTTCGGATACGACAACAGATCGGAGAATGTTGGTATTGATTTTCAAGAGTTAGCTCTTCCAAAGATTCTTTGCAAGACCTAAAGGGGCTACTGATGAGATCAAATATTTTAGCTAGTGAGTCTTGTCTTAATCCGATGGGCAGTTCGGACCATAACCACTATTATAAAAAACCGAACACGACAAACGTAATAAATGGTGACTAAGCTAGATGATGGTCACTTCACACCAAATTCCTAATGAGTCCTTAAACTTAACCGGACTTCACTATCCAACCTGATAGGCCCATGGGTCAATAATTACGTATAAATACCCCAACTACTATCATTAATGAGGGTAATCAGAATTTACTGCTAGCACACAGCTTACTTTTCTCACTACTCTCTACTCTAAATGTTAAATTCCCCAAAATACCTAAAACACTTTACAAAATTACCCTCGAACAGAAAATAACCACACCAATATCAAAGAATTCCCTCCTTGCATCATTATATAATGCTCTATCTAATTTATTCCAAATCATATTATTAGACCATGTGAACTTTCATCCTATAAATCCAACATCTTCAAGATGACATTCAAGGACGATTCATTGAATTCATCCATGATTCTATTGTATAAATGATAACAAGTCAGTTGTTGATCATATGAATTATGATATTAAAATCTTCAAAGACTAACCATTCTAGATTAGTATTGGAGATTTATTTTAAATTCCCCTATAGGTTTAGTCTTAAAGATCTTTTACATTTTGCATATATAATTGCTACTAAAAAATCTTTCTTAAAGAGAGGGTGTCTAAATGATATGTGTAAATTTTGATCATTTTAATGAGCGTTCTAATCTAGAAGTTCTCCTTCTAGATTATTTGAATTGTTTTATTGGTATTACAACAGTTATAATGAAAACTTAATTTCTTTTATGTAGTTAAGTCTGTCTAAATTGACCATATGCTCTTAAAGAGCTATGAATCAATTAGTTCAAATTTTATGATAGATTTTATTCTCCTCATAGTTCATTTGTTGCTTATTCTCTTATTATTCCAATTAAGAATCTTTATTTTCATTTTGAGTATGAATTATGAGTTATACCTGATCCTTTTAAATGAATCAACTATGCACTAAGAGGTCCTTTGTATGGTTTTGCTTTAGACTTCCTCAGCTTTTTACTAATACTTTTTCTATTATCCAAAATCGCGGTTTTCTTTTTAGCATTAAAGGTTAACAAAATGTACTCTTTATTTTATGGTATGCATGATTCAGAGCTTCAAAATCATTTAGTGAATTAAACATATTTTTTATTTCTAAAGTACAAAAAGCTTCCATCATTTCATTTACCGGATTACATGAGGATCTATTTTTAACTCATTTGTTCTATTACTTTAAAAAACCAGTTATGTTTCCAAATTTTTCATTTTTTGTCTTTTAAAGTTTCCAAGTTTTTTCCCTAGTTACTCTTTTTGGATGAATGATCTGTATTTTTTGAGTTTATTACATTTGATTCTTGAGAGATAAAGTAATTTTCCAGATTAACCATATATTTTTCAAGAAATTTATTTATATATTTTCTGAGTTTATTAAAATGTTAGTTGAATTAATATAAGGATTTGAAACTAAACCTCCTTTGTTGTTTTTAGAATTTTTAAAATATTGAGATTTGTGACGTAAGACACTAGTTGTATATACAATTGTATCTTCATTGTACATATATTTAGGTAAATTAGGGAATAAAATCCAGACAAGGGTTATAGGACACTAAATTTTTGGATTGAATCCCGAATACCATTTTTTTAGTTTTAAAGAGTGTTGACCCAAGCTCCACATATATTTTCCAAAGTTTTTTTAAATCTTCTAAGTGATCTAGTTCGATGAACGTCTGTCTGTAATCCCATTGGAAAATACTAAATTGGTCATAAAATTTAAAGCTTTCTAGAAAATATTTAATTTGGTTTAACCTAGGTTTACCAAATGAAAATTTGGCAACAAGTGTAAATTGAGAGATTGAGAGGAGATTGGACTTATCTTGCTCGAAAAGAATAATAGCTTTATAACTTTATTTTGTTTTAATGGTGGTTTGAATGAAATTCTTGTTGTTGATTTTTATTGCATTCGCGTATGTTCTTTCTTTGATTGTTGCATTCTTATTTTATTACGTGTCTTGTTTATGAGATGGGTAAATGTTTTTCGAATGGTGTTTTGATGTTTAAGAATAAAAGTAGTGAAGTATTCCTCATAGTTTCTATCTCCTGGTATAATGTTTTTTATTAATCGATTGCCATCTGTTTGGTGGATCTTTGTGCAGAATTTGTAGTTCTTAAAGCTTATTTGAGGGTTTGTTTTATGAAGCGACCTCGTGAGTAGGTTAAAATTGATCAACCATAGATATTTCTTTGTCTTCACTTGATAAATATTAGATTTATCTGAGTTTTTTCACATATATATGTTCGATGATGTAGGGAGGATGTTTTAGTTCTGAAAGATAGACTATCAAGCTGGAAGATAAATTAGTGATTTTGACCCTTTTATCGGGTCACATTTCTTTATAACCTTCATTATTGATTATTAGATAATGGTTTGGGTGTATCTTTTCAAGAGTATGTCGAACAAAAAAACAGACACTTAATAAAAATACTGAAAAGTAGAAAATGACCGTAACGTCCCTGTTTCCTGCTCGTCTAGCAACAGGACGACCATAAAACATTAATACGAGCCTTGGGATCCCAAACCTAAAAATTTGGAATCAAGTGGCCGCCTTAAAAAAATTTTGGTCCATATTAACTAGAAACTACTGTTCAATATGGACTATTGATAAGAAGATTAAAAACAAAAACTTTTGGACTATCCCCATCCTTTCCTCCGCCAGCTGAGGTTGGCGCAAAATCCTCAAGCTCAGATCTTGCGCTTCGGATCTCTATAAGGTCAGGGTGGGCAATGGTGCTAATACCTCCATCTGGCATGGCCCCTGGTTATTCTCATCATCTCCCATCCGATGCTTCGGCAATGGCATTACCTCTCTTACCCGCCTGCGTAATGTCTCCCTTGTCTCTGACCTCATCCACGACGGCTCCTGGAGCTGGCCTCACCATGCTAGTGCCCAGAATCGCCACATGCGCTCTCTTCTCTCGGAAATCACAAACGCACTGTCAAATTTCCCTCCCCCGAACAACGCGGAGGACATTTGCTTATGGATTCCCAACAATTCCAAGCCCCATTTCACCATCAGTAGCACTTACTTCGCTATTCGTACCAAGGTCCCATGGGCCTTGCTTATCAGGAACAAATACTACATCCCAAGGAACTCTTTTATCTATTGGCTGGCTATCCGAAATAAACTCAGTACGCGTGACAAGCTCATCAGCTGGGGCCTGGACTCCCCTCCTGACTGTGGTATTTGCTCCACATTCCTGGAAAACCTTGAGCACATTATCATCCTTTGCCTTTTTGCCACCACTATTTGGGACAACATTTGCAGGCGGCTTCTTATCCCTTCAACCCCCGTTGACTGGATTTCTTGGATTGAGGTGGCTTGCGGTTGGTTGAACTCCTCTAGCAACTGCTCTTATGTTTGGCGCGTCGCTTTCAGCTCCATCATCTATCATATCTGGCAGGAGAGGAATGCCTGGATTTTCAATAATACTTTCACTCTTAACTTGAGTATCGGCCATTGTATCCTCTCGGACCTCCGATACCGCTTTCATGGAACTTAGATTACTTTCCAGCCGTAATTTTACTTATTGTCATTGGGCCTTTTTGTGCTATGCCTGCTTCTTTGTATGTCGTCAAAGTGCCGCTTGAACGTATTGTAAATTTTTTCATTTAATACAATTTACAACGTTTTATACCAAAACAAATATTAATATGATTATTTCATAAAATGTGTAAAATAACTTTATTCAAAAAACAAAAATTACAAAATCATAGTAGTTTTATACTTTAAAATATTTAATTATTAAAATTTTATATTTATTTATCGTCAATTAAAGATCATAAATGATTATTGTTAGTGAAAAAATGTAGACAACTTATACCAGGTTTTTAAAATTAACTAGTTCAATACCAAATGAAAAATGTTAAGAGGATCATGTCATATGCATCGACTCTTAATGGTGCGTATTATCGACTCTTTAAAAGATATGTATGTTAAAATATTTGTGAGTTTTGTCATTATTAATGCTCAATGTCGTAGTTTCACAAATGTGGTATTATTTTGATTACTATAGTCAATAAAAATTAGGTGAGAGTTCTGTCGTCATTAAATTTGAAGATCTTTAATTTCATTTCGCGATGAGTTCAAAAGTAACAAAATCATTCAAAATTATTTTAATCATTTTATAAGTGAGAGTTCGACATGGTTGATATATCCGCATAAGTTCCTAAAAATGACAATATCTTCTAAATTATTTTCCGAATAGATTGATCTCAAATTGACAACAAATATATCACTCAAAACAATTAGGGTAAATAAAAATATTACATCAAGAAAAGGTAACAAGAGCAATGATAAAAATATTGAAGACTATGACATAAAAAAGGTAATCGAATATTCACTTGAAGACGTAGTAAAAGAAGAAACATAGTTGGAGGTAGTACTGGGGAGGTAGTATCAGAGAAGGATTTACCCGAACCCAATGACCTACCCGATCAACAATTTCTGGAGCACTACTACCCGGATTACATACTCGAAGGAGAGGACCCTATCGTACTTGGGTTCGTTGTCAATGTGTATCCGGAAAACCAATTGGGAGGAAAAGCCTCATCCGGAAAGTCAAGATGATAAATACCTTTGAGAAAGACTATAAATTATCATCGATCAATAGTATTTCGATAAGATAGTCAAATACTCTATGAAATCTAACCATTATCGGTCACTATCCAAAAGATATCTAGCTTTTATTTTCTATAGAAAAATATTAGTTTTAAAATCATACCTAACTAATGTATTTTTATTTTATATATTTTATTTTAAAATTTAATATTTTTCAAATTGTAGTTCGGAAAAAATATCTGAAAATACCATTGGTTCTTTTAAGACGAAAAAAAACTGGATCAATGAATGATATTTTTTTTATGTTTTATGTTTCATGAACTTGATACTTGGAAAAAAATACCATACATTTTCCAAGGACAATTCACCTTCGAATTCCCAACCACATCACCAGAACTCGTTCGAAATATCACTGTGCTTGTATTTGATCGGAGAATAACGGGCGGGTTTTTCATCATCTTGGAAGTGGAAAAAAACAAAACATTAGCTGAACTTCTAGTGTCAATCAAAATCCTTTGTATTTCTATCCCCTCATTGGCAACCCCAATCACCACAACATCCTTATGTTGCCAAACAACATCTCTCAAATCAACTTCATCGAATTCGATGAACGAGGAAGGATTCTTATGTTAACTACATGTGTTTTTCGACTGAATCTCAAGGGAGATGTCACAATACCCCCCCCCCCCCCCTCCCCTTAATAAATGGTGAATGATTCGAAGAATTAACATGTTTAGATATTTTTCCCTTTTTTCACATATCATAATTATCTGGCCACGATCCAAATCAAGATCCATATACTTTGAATCTCTGTCAAACTTATTATATTGTTTGGTAATTACCATCAAATATTTCTACTTTGATACCACTTCTATAACTTCTCTTCGAAAACTAGACTGTCTTGCTTGAGCCTCACTTGTGTTCGGTGTTAATCTGTTCCCACTCGGTATTTGATCAAAGCAGTCACTTTTTCATGATCAATTAGATTTTGGATTTCTTGATTTAAAGCAATATAATCCCTTGGTGTCATGCCCCGTATCATTATAATACTTGTATAACCTAGTGTTTTGATTCTGTATAGGAGTATTGAATATGCGGTAGTCTTCAAAATTTTATAAACTTATTTGCTTGATCATAAATGGTAGCAACATTTATAGTTTACTCTGTGAAATAATCAGTGGTAATTTGGGTTGGTCCTAGACCAAATGGTGTTTTGTCAAGATTGTTTCGTATGATAATTTGGTATATTTTGTTGTTGAGAGACTTGTAGGTGTTGTTAGACTGATTGGGTAGCTTCAATTTTTGTGAATCTTCCATTATCATTTGTTTCTCAAATTGGTTCAATAAACCTCCTCATGTAAAAGCTTATTCCCGGTAACAATATCATCTTAATCCCCCGAAAAAAGGCTTTGTCTAAAATCAGTTATGGCTAGTTGTTCGAAGCAGTCTCGCAAAACATATTTGGTTTTGATAAAGCGTTTGAAATATTCTTTTAAGGTCTCATCGGTAAACTATTCACAATGTATTATCATAAGATTATCGTAACTTCATTTCCTCTAAGTTCTTTACTTATCACAAACTGTCTTAGGAAATACATCCAAAACATGTCAAAGTTTTTTTATTGACCTTTACGGAAGTCGATTATACCATTTTAAGGCATTATCCTTAAAGGTTTGAGAAAAAGACATGCACAATAACTTATCATCATCGTCAAAATTCATCATGAAAATTTTAAAATGCTCAAGATAATTCTTTGGATCTTGGTTCCATCAAATTTTTTCATCTTGGATATATCAAACCTTCTAAGTATATAACTAGACATAATTTTGGTAGAAAAAAAAGGATTGCCTTCAATTATTGTTTGGCTTAATTGGTGATATTCGTTGAAGGTAGCAAAGATACTTAGTTCAGATTGGGTGGCGAATTGATCACTCACCCGATGGTCTATAGTTTGATTTAAGGAGCCTTTTACTTTATCTTGGCACTTTTTTTTTCTTATGTATGTTCATTTGTTCCTTATTTTTACCCAAAGAATCTTGCTTAATTACTTGTGATACAGGTTCAAATATTTATTTGACCGGAACTTGTCACGGTGACTCTTTTCTTCTTATGACAATAATCATTACTCGAAGAAGATGAGGATGCTTTTGATTCATAGGTTGAGTCTTTATTGGATTTCGAAGATCCAGAACAATATCTAGTTCTACGCCTCTTTTTATGTTCGATTTTTCTTTGGGATATAGTAGGAATCATCCTTTCGTCCATCGGATTTTTGACTCACTGTTTGAAACTTATCTTTAAGATTCAATTCAGCTTATCTTTTAGACCTTAGTGCCTCAATTTCCCCGTGTAGCTCACATTTCTCATATTGTATGAGAAGCATTTCCTAATTTTTATCATTCGTATGAGGTGTTGAGAGCAATTCTTCGATATCGAATCCCTCGTTTTCTGGAGTGGTTACTATTTTTATTTCAGAATTCATGCTTTGGAGGGTTCATAAAGTGAATATCTGTTTGTTAGGTTTAGGATTTTGTTATCGATGTACATTTAAGTGGATCTCCCACTATGGTTGCCAATTTGGTGTCGATAAATCTTATTCGAAGGCTTATTTGTAAACTATTAAGAAATAATTTATTTAGGGTGGAGAGTAAAAGAGATAATTAAGCTCCTTCAATTATTATTTAGAGAGAGAAAATCTGATTTTGCCTTAAATGAGTCATCTCTCATTGATGCTTTCTCAGATAATATATATAGGCTAAACTTTAGCCTAATGGGCTGAATTAACTCCATGGGCCAAGACCAAATTTTAAAAACCCATATGGTCCATAAATAATAAATATAAATCTACTTAAATTATTACGATAAAATAATAAAATAATCAAAGCAAATAATTAAATATGAATATTGGTTTTTACTCGATATGTCCTTCGAATATTTATGACCTCATCATCTAGCAATGAATTTTTTTACATAATAGCTAGTAAACTTATTGTTTATATAACCGAAGCCATTATCAACGCAAAACTTCTTCAACACTTTCTCGGTTTGATACTCTATCAAAGTTTTCCAGTTCACAAAGGCAGCAAACGATTCGTCTGTGGTCTTCAAAAGTAGAACATATAATTTCCTGCTATAGTCAATAAACAACGATACAAAGTACCTTGCACCACCTATGGTAAGTTCTCATTCTAGAACCCAATGGTCTATATGAACATACTTAAGTACTCCATTGGATGTCTGGTTTCTATGCAGAAAATTTCCCCTATTGTTTTTGCCCAAAAAATAACTTTCATAAAAGCTTAATATATGAACTTCTCTACCATCTAACAGCCTATTTTTACTTAATTTACCGAGTCCCTTATCACTTAAATACCTTAGCCGATGATTTTAGATTCACACTTGAGAACATTCGTATTTTGAAGACCTTTGGAGTTCAAGGCGCTATTCATTTTAGACATGGTAAAATAGTACTTCCTGTAGAGCATGGTGTCGGAGATATTTTTATACTCATTTACTAGAGAGCTCAAGAAGATGATTGATTGGCCATCTCCCTCTATTTTCATACCAACTGCATTCAAGTTGTGTACGATTTTATTATTTTCATCTGGGTGCATGCAAATCTATGTGCTACTATCGATTGACAGTGTGTAAAGTTGTTTCTTCATATACAATTTGTTCGCCAAGGACCTTTTAATGTAAACCGCCTCCAGGCGATTCCATAACCCTAACACTGTAGGTTCTTCAAATATATTTCATAAAACTTTATCTCTCAAGCTCAGTATGAGAGAACTATGACCTTTAGACATTATCACGACATCAACATGCGTATATTTATCGTTGATAGAAGCCACCAATCCTTTATGTATAAGGTAATAACTAACCTTAATTATCGAAAGTTTGAAATCATTAGATGCGTCGAATTTTTCTAGATTAAACTTGATAAAACTAAAAAAATTTCTTGTTTACATATGCAACCACTACATGATATATCTAATTCTTTATGTATATTCTTAAAGTGTATTGTTGTTATTCTCTTATTTTTCTACCATTATTTTAGCCATTAGTAACTACAAACAAATGCGTAATAAATTTACATTACTCAAATAGTTTTTTCATATAACAAAATTGAAAATCTTGTTTATAAAAATAGATTACAAAATAAACGAACATATAAATTACATCTCTATGACCGATACAGACGGATAGAGCTCGAATGTGACAAAATAGATAATGTTTACATACTTATTTATTGAAGGTAAATACATAACTTTTTCTTTAGCAATTCCCGTTGCCGTAGCAACATTTCTTACAGGCCCTCGCGCAAGGGGGAAACTCGTCCGTCCCTCGGTAACTACTACAAACACGATCGCAGGTTGCTGGGCATTCTGGTATATTTTGAAAACCAAAAAGAAAACCAATCATTACTTAAATTATAGAAGAAAAACGCACACAAAAATAAAAATAAAAACAAAAGATTATTCACCGTCTTCGAGCAAAACGTGAGATTCAGGTCTGGATGACTGCAATTAATAAAAAATTGAACCAAGATTAAGAGTTTATATAGATAATTTAATTAAGGGAAAATCGGAAATGGATATAGAAGATAGATTCTGACCATCGTGTCGAACATGGAAATGGAAATGGTCAGCAAAAGGAAGAAAGCTACAAACTTAGACATGGTTGCTATTTCGCTCTAATCCGATATTCGTAGTGGAAGAGAAGGGTTTGAGTATCACAAAATCAGGGGGGTAAGTATTTATACAAAAAGTGAATGGTTTAAGCCATCAGTGGGTTACCTGATGACTTCTCTAACTCGGAATGGGGAGACGGCGCCCGCCATCAAAACAGATAATTTATTAATGAATAAAATAAAACATGTTTTTTAGACTCAATAAAATAAGGATGAATTGGGTAGTTGAATTAGGGGTTCAATCCAATCCAGAATCCTCAATTAAAACAAAAGTAAGGGGGTGTTTGGTTGTGCAAAATAGGTAAACAACCTATTTAAAAGATTATATATATTTTCAAGCGTATTTTGGCGGTTATAAGCATTGAATAAAATTAATCCACATCTACATAATAGTTAGTGATAGCTATTTGATATCAATTAGTGTTATGTTATATATCTCTCAAACATTTTTACGCTATCTAATTTTACGTGTTGTGCCGTTTCGATCGTGTTCTATATAAAAGAGTTGTTAGATTTTCTTCAGGTAACTACCATGGCAAAGTAAATAGGTCAATACAATTATTTTATATTAATTTATATTACGTTAAATTAAGTTATCCAAATTTTAATAAGACTTTTTTTTTTAAATGAACCGTTACCGGAAATATATCTAAGGTATGCTGTGACTGTTCCTTCTACGTCATCAAGGAAGAGACATGTCCACAATTCGACGACTCAGTTGGATGGTGGAATGTCCACCCACCAGTATCAATCCCCATCTCCTTTTATAGTTTTTGATGAGGATGACTTGAGAGACATTGCAGGGCCTCATGAAGATGTGGTGGTAATAGGAGCATCAATAGGGGAAACGATATACGCCCGATTTTGATTGATACATGAACTTCTGAAAACATCTTGTTATCAAGCTCCTACAAGAAAATTAGAAACCCTTCGGTTATACAACATTCAAACAAAACCATTGTAGGTTTCACCGGAAGTTCTGCAGATGTGATTGAAGAGTTCGAAGAGGAAGTGTTATTGGGCTAAAGACCATTTAAAAATATGGTAAGAGTACTATTTGTTGTGGTCCATTGCCCTACATCTTACAATGCAATATTTGGGAGCTCTTGGCTCTCCAGAATGAATGTCGTGGCCTCTACAGTCCACCAATTTTTGAAGTATGTTGTCTAGGGACAATTAGGTGTTCTCCGGAGCAGCCATAAGATAGCAAGGAAATACTATGAAACAGCCCTTGGCCCTAAGACTTTAGGGGCAGTCAGAGTTAACAGAGATTAGCAGCTATTGGAGCATGCTGTGGAAAATGAAATTGACGATTCCAGGGTGGCTCCTAGTGTTATAATACCTATTAAGGAGGTTGAAACTCACTCCCTCGCAGAGGGCAAGAGTGTTAAAATTGGTTCCAAGCTAATACCAGATTTAAAGCACCAGTTATTATCTTTTTTGATAAATAATCAACATGTTTTTGCATGGTGTAATAGTGATGTCACTTGAGTTCCAGATGATATTACTTCCCATAAATTGTCAGTCTGAAGTGATATTGCGCCTGTTATACAGAAGAGGAGGTCTTTTTCTATGGAAAAAGAAGATGTGATTGTTCAAGAAGTTAATCGGTTAACCAAGATGGGTCACATTAAAGAATCTCAATACCCTTTGTGGACTTCCAACCCTGTTATGGTCAAGAAAAAGAATGACAATTGGTGCATGTGCATTGATTTCACTGACCTTAATAGGGCTTGCCCGAAAGATCTTTATCCTCTTTCTCGGATAGATCAGTTAGTGGATTCTACCTCTGGAAACAAGCTATTGTCTTTTATGGATGCTTTTTCAGGGTATAACAAAATACAAGTAGATCTCAAGGATCAAGATCACACTACTTTCATCACAGACAGAGGTCTTCATGTTATAAGGTAATACCATTTGAATTGAAGAATGCTGGGGCCACTTATCAGAGGTTAGTGAATAAATCTTTTGCTAATCAGATTGGCAGAAATATGGAGGTTTACATAGATGATGTGATGGTTAGATGCTTGGAGGAAGATTCACATATATCTGACCTTCAAGAAACGTTCTTCAATTTATAGGATCTAAATTTAAAATTGAACCCTGAAAAGTGTGTATTTGGGGTCCGATCTGGAAAGTTCTTAGGCTACATAATAAGTGAGAAGGGAATTCGCCTGATCCGGATCAACTTAATGCCTTGCTAGTTATGGACCATCCTCGAAATATTAAAAAAGTTCAAAGAATGATGAGACGATTTGTTGCACTGTATAGGTTTATTTTGAGATCATCAGACAAGTGCGTTCCATTCTTCCAAGTGTTGAGGAATGCTAAAGACTTTAATTGGTCTCCACAATGTGACTCGGCTTTTATTGAAATCAAGAAGCATTTGTCTTCACCTAAAAGTCTTTTCAAACTTGTTAGTGGAGAAAAGCTCTACGTATATCTAGCTGTATCAGAATACGCAATAAGTGTTGTGCTAGTTAGAGAGGTGGACAATTACCCTCGTCTTGTGTATTACATCAGTAAGACTCTGTTGGATGCTGAGAGAAGATATTTGAAGTTGGAAGAATTGGCATTGACCCTAGTAATTGCAGTAAGGAAGATGAGACCATACTTCCAAGCCCATTCCATTGTTGTTCGAACATCTTTCCCCTTGAAAAGTGTTCTTCAGAAAGATGATGTGTCGAGTAGAATGACCTAGTGGTTAGTGGAGCTAGGTGATTATGATATTGACTTTACATCCCGAATAATAATTAAAGCCTAGTCAATGGCTGACTTCTTGGTAGAATTTCATCTGATAGATCTTCCGGACATGAATCATAAAACCAATGTAAGAAAGAATGGGTAGTTCGAACTGATGGTGGATCAAGTACTATGGGTTGTGGGGATGGAATTTGTTTAACTTCTCCATATGGTGGCAATATGTACGAAGCCATATGTTTTTGCTTCAAAGCTTCTAACAATGAATATATATATGAAGTAGCCATAGCTGGTCTTAAGTTGGCTCTTCTATGTGGGGAAAAGAGAGTCCGGTTAATGAGTGATTCACAATTGATGATTTACCATGTTCAAGGACAATCTGAGGCAAAGAAAGAACAGTTGATTAAATACTTGCTTCTGTTGAAAGAAGTTGCCGCAAACTTTAAAAATATCATCTATGAACACATTCCTAAAACGGAAAATAATATGGCAGACTCTTTGGAAACTATAACTTATTCTGAATCGTACCATTGGATTCTTGTGTAGGAATGTCCTTCCGTACATCCAGGTAAAGAAAAAGAAAGTGAAGAAAGTATGAGTATACTTGTTATTCAACCTAAAGATTGGAGATATGATCTTCTTCGGTTTATCTCCGATGAGATACTGCCTCCGGATAAAACTAGGGCTAAGAAAATCAAGTACAAGGCTCATGGTTTCTTGATATTAGGATAGGTTCATAACAAAAAATCTTTCAACTGACCTCTCCTACGTTGCTTAGGATTTGAAGAATCCCAAGTTATGTTATCTGAATTACATGATAGAGAAGGTTCTGCATAAAGTGACTATAGGGCTCTAACCAGAAGAGTGTTATTAGCAGGATACTACTGGCCAACCATAATGGCAGACGCTAAAGAGACGGTGAAAAGGTGTGATCCTTGTCAAAAGTATTGAAATGAAATTCATGTGCCAACAGTTCCTATGGAATCCATATATGTACCAATACCCTTTCTCAGATGGGGTATGGATCTAGTTGGGCCTCTTCCTATGGCATCTGGTGGATGTAGAACAATCAGAGTCGCTATTGACTATTTTTCTAAGTGGATAGAGGCAGCTCCTTTGGCTAGAACCACTTCGAAGGAAGTTATTAAATTATTTTATCTAACATATATTGCAGATTTGGGGTCCCCCGAAAACTTACTACTTACAATGGGACAAAGTTTAATCATAAAGACATGGAAGTGTTCTGCCCCTCCAGAGGAATACAACATTGTTTTTCTTCTCCTTTTTCACCCTCAAGAAAATGGGCAGGTTGAAGTTTCCAATAGGAGAATCTTGTCCGGATTAAAGAGAAACCTGGAAAGAGTTGTACGAAAGTGGCCAAGTTATTTACAAGAAGTATCGTGGGCCTACCAAACTACACCTCTAGCTGCTACACAGGAATCTTCTTTTCCTCTGGTCTCTAAGATGGATGCAATTACCATCTCACAGAGTCCAAAACTATTCCAAACATGTTAATGATATAGCAGTCATGAAAAGTTAGATTTTATTGAAGAAAGAAAAGTTAAAGCGCATTTGAGAACAACGCATTACCAAGGCTAGATAAGGAGCATATTTTCCTCCAAACATAAAAGAAGGGATTTTCAAATAAGGGACAAAGTCTTAAGAAAATTCTTTTTAGACACCACGGAAAAATAGTTCGGTAAGATGGCTCCAAACTCGAAAGGCCCTTATGTGGTATGTGGTAAAGATCAAACAAACAATGCAACAAAATGCGTTGGACACCCAAGGACTTTAGTCTTTCAAGCAAAAAGTACATAATGTAACCTTAGGGCTTGTTCCCTTCGGTCTTTTCTTCACCACCATCTTTTTCGGGAATTTTCAGTTCAACACTTGAACTCTCACCCACTTCTGCATCGTCATCAGAGTCTATCCCACTGGAGTAGTTGTGCTTGTCACCATCAACCATCGTCATAGTCCAGATATTTCAACAAAGGACCAAGAGTCCTCTTAGGAAAAGTCTCATGCAACAATAAGACCATATCAGACTTAATTCCATCATTCCTCTTCTCCAGGGAATCCACTAATCTACTAGCATACTTCTCTATCCCTGCAACTATTGCTTGAGCTTGTTGTCGTTCTAAGGAAGCTTTCTCTTTGGTCTTCTCCTGGAAAGTATTCTCCAACTTAACTTTGGCATCAGATAAAGTCTCGATAGTATTGTCCTTAGTTTTTCACTTGAAACGGTTTGATCCCTCACTTGTCTCTCTAGATCAAGCACTAGACGAATGTAACCCAAAAGGGCATGGATGAAGGTATCTTTCTCTCTAGATATCGCGCAAGAGAGACAAATTGTGAGTCACAACGTTAGACGAGTTGGGAGAAGGGCAATGTCTCGCGAAATCATCTTCCAAATCATTAAAATATGTGTTGATGTTCTTAAAAGCGTCAAGATTTACCTCTTCATTACCATCAGAAGTAGCCTGTTCAGAGTAAAGATTGGGTGGAATTTCCTCTTGTAAGGTAAGGTCGGTAGGAGCTGGAGGTGGGCTTTCAAAAGGACAAAGAATTATTTCTGATCCTAGAGTAACTTTCTTCTTCTTGGTAGTTTTTTCACCACTGCTAGATTTTCGTTTCTTGTCCTTTTTAGAATTTTTTGGTGGGTTGTCCGACCCACCGGCCTCCTTAACAGTAACTTCTACTGCTTCCAGAAATCAGCATTTATGCCTCATTGGTGCTCTGAACCGGTCCCTTCAGTAGTTGTTTGGGGTGGGTCTGTTGTGGTTTTCTTCTTTCTCTTGTTCTTCATCTTGTTCAGGTGGCTGGGGGTTTTGGTCGTGGGAGGCAGGTAATGTTTAGCATCTTTAGTCTCTGTCCTCCTCAACATGATATCTTCAAGAGGGGCGGTGCTCAGCAATGATGAGATCTCACAAAGTTTCCCGATGTGAAACAATTATGGTAAGTGTTGTCCCATTTCTCCAAGGCCCGAACATTCAATTTGGCGTAGGTATCTTGACTTGCCAAAACATAGTCCGAAAAATTCTTCGGAAACACTAAGACAAGATATAAATCAGTTCGGATTAGGTATTTAGTACTTGAAAAATAAAAGAGGACATAAAAAAAACTCACCAATACTTTTCCAGCGACTAATCAGTTTGCTTGGGTTCGATTCAACCTTGATCTTTTTCTCATACTCCCAGGCCATACTGATGAATAAGAACTGCATCCTCCACCGTTTTTCTGACTCCAAAAGATCATTTACTACCTTGTAGTCATTCCCCATGTTGTATTAGTAAAAGGGAATGTGATGATTCTTTGACAAGTTTGCCACAGCAGCAAATTGTTGCATTGGCAGTAAAATCTTGGATAGCCTGAATGCCATGATGCGAGCCATCATGATATACCAATCGTTCGGGATCAGCTGAATAGAAAAATCTTGGTCAAGTGGAAGTACCTAACTATCTTCTAGTCCAAACGAAACCGAGTCCCCAGTTCAACATCTCTGTATAGACCACGAGCTTATTGGGTTTGCAGTCCATCAGAGTTTCTGGGGTGAATGAGATTCTCACCTTCATAGATTTTGGAATTCCCTATTTTGTACGAATACGACCCAGTTCAGCAATGTAGGTGTATACGTAGGATATTTTTGTAAGAGACAACAAGTACTTCACGTTGACTTTCTTGAAGTTTGGCCTCACTCTACCCTCTAGACTCTCCAAAGCGCATCTGGATGAGTCAAACCTACTTTAGTCTTGCCCTTCCGATATGCAACTGTGTCTTCCGTTTGTCTGGACGCCTCAAAAGGGGCATCATCTACACTGTCCTCCATGTTTTCTTCCATTACAGTGGAAGGTTGTTCGGATGGTCTGGTTTCTGCCATGGGCTGCTGTCCAAATGGTTCGGTTTTTTACACATGTTTTACTGCCTCAGAACTGGAGGGTTTTGAAGAGAAATGAGTGGATTTCGATTTGGATTGACGGGTGACACGGCGTGGGGTTAATTGCTCTGGAGATATCTCTGTATCTGAACCCATTCTAATAAAAGGCGAGGGTTTTCTAATACTAGAAACAACTTTCTCCTTAGGGAGAGGGTTTTGGGACTTCTGAACAGAAGACCCTGATGGACGAGTAGAAAGGCTTGAAACAAAGGGTAGCTTTCTAACCTTGGGTGCTTTTGAAGACGATGAACCCTGATCTGTATTCCCTTGTGATTGATTGTTTCATTCACCATGAGAAACAATGAGGCCACCAGCAATTCCTTCGTCTATCGCAACTTTTCTCACTCTCTCTAACTCGGACAAGTTTAACCAACTTCCTTTTAGTAGAGCGTTTCTGGTTGTGAGCATATATGATTTGAACACAAATTTGAAGGTATACAGAGCTTTCTCTCACTAGAATTGCTTGTAATTTTTTAAGAAAATGAAATAGTGAAGAATATTTATATAGCAGTGAAAAATCGGAGTTACCTTGGAGAAGGTAAAACGATCTAAGTAATGATTAAAGGCTGCAAAGTATGGGAGTTAAAGCCTAGGTAAATTTCTAGCCTAGTAGGTACGAGAATCTAGAAGAAAAACGACTGAGAGGTCAAACGAGAGCCTGACACGTGTTCTGTGATTGGAAAAAGATTCTTAGAATTCTGAACTGAAAAATTAGTTCCATCGAAATTGGAACGAAGTAACTCTTGAAATTCTTAACAAGAAAAGGGAAAAGTTTACAGTTCGGATACGACAACAGATCAGAGAATGTTGGTATTGATTTTCAAGAGTTAGCTCTTCCAAAGATTCTTTGCAAGACCTAAAGGGGCTACTGATGAGATCAAATATTTTAGCTAGTGAGTCTTGTCTTAATCCGATGGGCAGTTCAGACCATAACCACTATTATAAAAAACCGAACACGACAAACGTAATAAATGGTGACTAAGCTAGATAATGGTCACTTCACACCAAATTCCTAATGAGTCCTTAAACTTGATCGGACTTCACTATCCAACCTGATAGGCCCATGGGTCAAAAATTAAGTAAAAATTCCCGAACTACTATCATTAATGAGGGTAATCAGAATTTACTACTAGCACATAACTTACTTATCTCACTACTCTCTACTCTCGAACAGAAAATAACCACACCAATATCAAAGAATTCCCTTCTGCATCATTATATAATGCTCTATCTAATTTATTCCAAATCATATTATTAGACCATGTGAACTTTCATCCTATAAATCCAACATCTTCAAGATGAAATTCAAGGACGATTCATTGAATTCATCCATGATTCTATTGTATAAATGAGAACAAGTCAGTTGTTCATCATATGAATTATAATATTCAAATCTTCAAAGACTAACCATTCTAGATTAGTATTGAAGATTTATTTTAAATTTTCCTATAGGTGTAGTCTTAAAGATCTTCTACATTTTGCATATATAATTGCTACTAAAAAATCTTTCTTAAAGAGAGGGTGTCTAAATGATATGTGTAAATTTTGATCATTTTAATGAGCGTTCTAATCTAGAAGTTCTCCTTCTAGATTATTTGAATTGTTTTATTGGTATTACAACAGTTATAATGAAAACTTAATTTCTTTTATGTAGTTAAGTCTGTCTAAATTGACCATATGCTCTTAAAGAGCTATGAATCAATTCTTTCAGATTTTATGATAGATTTTATTCTCCTCATAGTTCACTTGTTGCTTATTCTCCTATTATTCCAATTAAGAATCTTTATTTTCATTTTGAGTATGAATTATGAGTTATACATGATCCTTTTAAATGAATCAACTATGCATTAAGAGGTCCTTTGTATGGTTTTGCTTTAGACTTCCTCAGCTTTTTACTAATACTTTTTCTATTATCCAAAATCACGGTTTTCTTTTTAGAATTAAAGGTTAACCAAATGTATTCTTTATTTTATGGTATGCATGATTCAGATCTTCAAAATCATTTAGTGAATTAAACATATTTTTTATTTTTAAAGTACGAAAAGCTTCCATTATTTTATTTACCGGATTACATGAGGACCTATTTTTAACTCATTTGTTCTATAACTTTAAAAAAACTAGTTATGTTTCTAAATTTTTCATTTTTTGTCTTTTAAAGTTTCCAAGTTTTTTCCCTAGTTACTCTTTTTGGATGAATGATCTGTATTTTTTGAGTTTATTACATTCGATTCTTGAGAGATAAAGTTACTTTCCAGATTAACCATATATTTTTCAAGAAATTTAGTTATATATCTTTTGAGTTTATTAAAATGTTAGTTGAATTAATATAAGGATTTGAAACTAAACCTCCTTTGTCGTTTTTAGAATTTTTAAAATATTGAGATTTGTGACGTAAGACACTAGTTGTATATACAATTGTATCTTCATTGTACATATATTTAGGTAAATTAGGGAATAAAATCCAGACAAGGGTTATAGGACACTAAATTTTTGGATTGAATCTCGGATACCATTTTTTTAGTTTTAAAGAGTGTTGACCCAAGCTCCACATATCTTTTCCAAAGTTTTTTTAAATCTTCTAAGTGATCTAGTTTGATTAACGTCTGTCTGTAATCCCATTGGAAAATACTAAATTGGTCATAAAATTTAAAGCTTTCTAGAAAATATTTAATTTGGTTTAACCTAGGTTTACCAAATGAAAATTTGGCAACATGTGTAAATTGAGAGATTGAGATGAGATTGGACTTATCTTGCTCGAAAAGAATAATAGATTTCTAATTTTATTATGTGTCTTGTTTATGAGATGGATAATTTTTTTTCGAATGTTGGGTTGTTGAAGACGTCATGGATCTGACTGGTTCCATTTCTTTCGGTGTTTTGATGTTTAAGAATAAAAGTAGTGAAGTGTTCCTCATAGTTTCTATCTCCTGGTATGATTTTTTTTATTAATAGATTGCTATATGTTTGGTGGATCTTTGGGCAGAATTTGTAGTTCTTAAAGCTTATTTGAGAGTTTGTTTTATGAAGCGACCTCGTGAGTAGGTTAAAAGTGATCAACCATAGATATTTCTTTGTCTTCATTTGATAAATATTAGATTTATCTGAGTTTTTTCACATATATTTGTTCGATGATGTAGGGAGGATGTTTTAGTTCTGAAAGATGGACTATCGAGCTAGAAGATAAATTAGTGATTTTGACCCTTTTATCGGATCACATTTCTTTATAACCTTCATTGTTGATTATTAGATAATGGTTTGGGTGTATCTTTTGAGGTAAAAATTGGACTTGTTTTATATTTCAAAATAACTTCAAGAGTATGTCGAACAAAAAAGAGACACTTAATAAAAATACTGAAAAGTAGAAAATGACCGTAACGTCCCTGTTTCCTGTTCGTCTAGCAGCAGGACGACCACAAAACATTAATATGACCCTTGGGATCCCAAACCTAAAAATTTGGAATCAACTGGCCGCCTTAAAAAAAATTTGGTCCATATTAACTAGAAACCACTGTTCAATATGGACTATTGATAAGAAGATTAAAAACAAAAACTTTTGGACTATCCCCATCCCTTCCTCCGCCAGCTGGGGTTGGCGCAAAATCCTCAAGCTCAGATCCTGTGCTTCGGATCTCTATAAGGTCAGGGTGGGAAATGGTGCTAATACCTCCATCTGGCACGAACCCTGGTTATTCTCATCATCTCCCATCCGATGCTTCGGCAATGGCATTGCCTCTCTTATCCGCCTGCGTAATGTCTCCCTTGTCTCTCACCTCATCCGCAACGGCTCCTGGAGCTGGACTCACCATGCCAGGGCCAAAATGTAGACAACTTATACCAGGTTTTTAAAATTAACTAGTTCAATACCAAATGAAAAATGTTAAGAGGATCATGTCATATGCATCGACTCTTAATGGTGAGTATTATCGACTCTTTAAAAGATATGTATGTTAAAATATTTGTGAGTTTTGTCATCATTAATGCTCAATGTCGTAGTTTCACAAATGTGGTATTATTTTGATTACTATAGTCAATAAAAATTAGGTGAGAGTTCTGTCGTCATTTAATTTGAAGATCTTTAATTTCATTTCGCGATGAGTTCAAAAGTAACAAAATCATTCAAAATTATTTTAATCATTTTATAAGTGAGAGTTCGACATGGTTGATATATCCGCATAAGTTCCTAAAAATGACAATATCTTCTAAATTATTTTCCGAATAGATTGATCTCAAATTGACAACAAATATATCACTCAAAACAATTAGGGTAAATAAAAATATTACATGAAGAAAAGGTAACAAGAGAAATGATAAAAATATTGAAGACTATGACATAAAAAAGGTAATCGAATATTCACTTGAAGACTATGGGCAAGTTGAAGTTTCCAATAGGAGAATCTTGTCCGGATTAAAGAGAAACGTGGAAATATTAGGGGACATACTCTTTCCTACTTTGGTGGCACGGGGAGGTTTTAATGAGATGTCTCTGTTTTTCAATAATATATTATGCCTTCTTCAAAATTCTGGGGAAAATTTGTTATAGATCGGATACTAAACACTTATTAAACACCCCGGCTCTGAAATGTCTTTGAATTGATCATACATATTCAGCACTTGATCACATTTATTAAACACATGTGGTTGAAGATGTCTGATACTTTTTTTCAACACATCTGAAATATTGAAGGCTTCTTAAACATTTGCCATAAAGATTTAAACAAAATTTTATCAAAGAGGAATATGATATTGAAATCTGATCGGACTAAAATCAATATCTTATACATAAAATTCCTTGATTATTCAAAGACTTTAAAGTTTTACAGCATAAAGATCAAACAAACAATGCAACAAAATGTGTTGGACGCCCAAGGACTTTAGTCTTTCAAGCAAAAAGTACATAATGTAACCTTAGTGCTTGTTCCCTTCGATCTTTTCTTCACCACCATCGTTTTTGGGACTTTTGAGTTCAACACTTGAACTCTCACCCACTTCTGCATCGTCATCAGATTCTATCCCACTGGAGTAGTTGTGCTTGTCACTATCAACCATCGTCATAGTCCAGATATTTCCACAAAGGACCAATAGTCCTCTTAGGAAAAGTCTCATGGAACAGTAAGACGATATCAGACTTAATTCCACCATCCCTCTTCTCCAGGGAATCCACTACTCCACTAGCATACTTCTCTATCCCTGCAACTATTGCTTGAGCTTGTTGTCGTTCTAAGGAAGCTTTCTCTTTGGTTTTCTCCTGGAAAGTATTCTCCAACTTAACTTTGGCATCAGATAAAGTCTCGATAGTATTGTCCTTAGTTTATCAGTTACTCCTTCAAAGCTTTGATATCGTTTGAGGAAGAAGTCTTTATATCAGATTACTTCGTTTGAAGGACTTTGCTGGTCTTTTCTGATTTAATAAGTTTCACAGCCAAATCCTCTTTCTTCTTCCTCAATAATTCTATGTTTTGTTGAGCGCTAGAAAGATTGTTTGTCGAGATTTGCTTCTGTGTACTCAGGGAGTTGATGGTAACGGTTTGATCCCTCACTTGTCTCTCTAGATCAAGCACTGGACGAATGTAACCCAAGAGGGCATGGATGAAGGTATCTTTCTCTCTAGATATCGCGCAAGTCTCACCATTGTGAGTCACAACGTTAGACGAGTTGGGAAGAGGGCAATGTCTCACGAAATCATCTTCCAAATCATTAAAATGTGTGTTGATGTTCTTAAAAGCGTCAAGTTTACCTCTTCTTTACCATCAGCAGTATCTTGTTCAGAGTAAAGATTGGGTGGAATTTCCTCTTGTAAGGTAAGGTCGGTAGGAGCTGGAGGAGGGATTTCAAAAGGACAAAGAATTATTTCTGATCCTAGAGTAACTTTCTTCTTCTTAGTAGTTTTTTCACTACTGCTAGATTTGCGTTTCTTGTCCTTTTTGGAATTTTTTGGTGGGTTGTCCGATCCACCGGCCTCTTTAACAGTAACTTCTACTGCTTCCAGAAAGCAGTATTTATGCCTCATTGGTTCTCTGAACCGGTCCCTCCAGTAGTTGTTTGGGGTGGGTCTGTTGTGGTTTTCTTCTTTCTCTTGTTCTTCATCTTTTTCAGGTGGCTGGGGGTTTTAGCCGTAAAAGGCAGGTAATGTTTAGCATCTTTAGTCTCTGTCCTCCTCAACATTATATCTGCAAGAGGAGGGGTGCTCAGCTCTTCCCGTGTGAGAATCTCATATCCTCTTCCTGTGGTGTTCCAATGATGAGATCTCACAAAGTTTCCCGATGTGAAACAGTTATGGAAAGTGTTGTCCTATTTATCCAAGGCCCAAGCATTCAATTTGGCGTAGGTATCTTGACTTGCCAAAACATAGTCCGAAAATTTATTCGGAAACACTAAGACGAGATATAAATCATTTCGGATTAGGTATTTAGTACTTGAAAAATAAAAGAGGACATAAAAAAAACTCACCAATACTTTTCCAGCGACTAGTCAGTTTTCTTGGGTTCGAGTCAACCTTGATCTTTTTCTCATACTCCCAGGCCATACTGATGAATAAGAACTGCATCCTCCACCGTTTTTCTGACTCCAAAAGATCATTTACTACCTTGTAGTCATTCCCGATGTTGTATTAGTAGATGGGAATGCGATGATTCTTTGACAAGTTTGCCATAGCAGCAAATTGTTGCATTGGCAGTGAAATTTTGGATAGCCTGGATGCCATGATGCCAGCTAGCATGGTATACCAATCATTCGGGCTAAGCTGACTAGAAACATCTTGGTCAAGTGGAAGTACCTAACTATCTCCGGGTCCAAAGGAAACCGAGTCCCTAGTTCAACATCTCTGTATAGACCACGAGCTTATTGGGTTTGCAGTCCTTCAGAGTTTCTGGGGTGAATGAGATTCTCACCTTCACAGATTTTGGAATTCCCTATTTTGTACGAATACGACCCAGTTCAGCAATGTAGGTGTATACGTAAGCTATATTTTTAAGAGACAACAAGTACTTCACGTTGACTTTCTTGAAGTTTGGCCTCACTCTACCCTCTAGACTCTCCAAAGCGCATCTAGATGAGTCAAACCTACTTTAGTCTTGCCCTTCCGATATGCAACTGTGTCTTCCGTTTGTCTGGACGCCTCAAAACGGGCTTCATCTACACTGTCCTCCATGTTTTCTTCCATTACAGTGGAAGGTTGTTGGGATGGTCTGGCTTCTGCCATGGGCTGCTGTCCGGATGGTTCGGTTTTTGACACATGTTTTACTGCCTCAGAACTGGAGGGTTTTGAAGAGAAAGGAGTGGATTTCGATTTGGATTGACGGGGGACACGGCGTGGGGTTAATTGCTCTGGAGATTGCTCTGTATCTAAACCCATTCTAATAAAAGGCGAGGGTTTTCTAATACTAGAAACAACTTTCTCCTTAGGGAGAGGGTTTTGGGACTTCTGAACAGAAGACCCTGATGGAGGAGTAGAAAGGCTTGAAACAAAGGGTAGCTTTCTAACCTTGGGTGCTTTTGAAGACGATGAACCCTGGTCTGTATTCGCTTGTGATTGATTGTTTCATGCACCATGAGAAACAATGAGGCCACCAGCAATTCCTTCGTCTCTCGCAACTTTTCTCACTCTCTCTAACTCGGACAAGTTTAACCAACCTCCTTTTAGTAGAGCGTTTCTGGTTGTGAGCATATATGATTTGAACACAAATTTGAAGGTATACAGAGCTTTCTCTCACTAGAATTGCTTGTAATTTTTTAAGACAATGAAATAGTGAAGAATATTTATATATAGCAGTGAAAAATCGGAGTTACCTTGGAGAAGGTAAAACGATCTAAGTAATGATTAAAGGCTGCAAAGTATGGGAGTTAAAGCCTATGTAAATTTCTAGCCTAGTAGGTACGAGAATCTAGAAGAAAAACGACTGAAAGTTCAAACCAGAGCCTGACACGTGTCCTATGATTGGAAAAAGATTCTTAGAATTCTGAACTGAAAAATCAGTTCTATCGAAATTAGAACGAAGTCACTCTTGAAATTCTTAACAAGAAAAGGGAAAAGTTTACAGTTGGGATACGACAACAGATCGGAGAATGTTGGTATTGATTTTCAAGAGTTAGCTCTTCCAAAGATTCTTTGCAAGACCTAAAGGGGCTACTGATGAGATCAAATATCTTAGCTAGTGAGTCTTGTCTTAATCCGATGGGCAGTTCGGACCATAACCACTATTATAAAAAACCGAACACGAAAAACGTAATAAATGGTGACTAAGCTAGATGATGGTCACTTCACACCATATTCCTAATGAGTCCTTAAACTTGACCGGACTTCACTATCCAACCTGATAGGCCCATGGGTCAATAATTACGTATAAATACCCCAACTACTATCATTAATGAGGGTAATCAAAATTTACTGCTAGCACACAACTTACTTATCTCACTACTCTCTACTCTAAATATTAAATTCCCCAAAATACCTAAAACACTTTACAAAATTACCCTCGAACAGAAAATAACCACACCAATATCAAAGAATTCCCTCCCTGCATCATTATATAATGCTCTATCTAATTTATTCCAAATCATATTATTAGACTATGTGAACTTTCATCCTATAAATCCAATATCTTCAAGATGACATTCAAGGATGATTCATTGAATTCATCCATGATTCTACTGTATAAATGAGAACAAGTGAGTTGTTCATCATATGAATTATAATATTAAAATCTTCAAAGACTAACCATTCTAGATTAGTATTGGAGATTTCTTTTAAATTTTCCTATAGGTGTAGTCTTAAAGATCTTGTACATTTTGCATATATAATTGCTACTAAATAATCTTTCTTAAAGAGAGGGTGTCTAAATGATATGTGTAAATTTTGATCATTTTAATGAGCGTTCTAATCTAGAAGTTCTCCTTCTAGATTATTTGAATTGTTTTATTGGTATTACAACATTTAAAATAAAAACATAATGTCTTTTATGTAGTTAAGTCTGTCTAAATTGACCATATGCTCTTAAAGAGCTATGAATCAATTCTTTCATATTTTATGATAGATTTTATTCTCCTCATAGTTCATTTGTTTCTTATTCTCCTATTATTCTAATTAAGAATCTTTATTTTCATTTTGAGTATGAATTATGAGTTATACCTGATCCTTATAAATGAATCAACTATGCATTAAGAGGTCCTTTGTATGGTTTTTCTTTAGACTTCCTCAGCTTTTTACTAATACTTTTTCTATTATCCAAAATCTCAATTTTCTTTTTAGCATTGAAGGTTAACCAAATGTACTCTTTATTTTATCGTATGCATGATTGAGAGCTTCAAAATCATTTAGTGAATTAAACATATTTTTTATTTCAAGAGTACGAAAAGCTTCCATTATTTCATTTACCGGATTACATGAGGATCTATTTTTAACTCATTTGTTCTATAATTTTAAAAAAACTAGTTATGTTTCCAAATTTTTCATTTTTTATCTTTTAAAGTTTCCAAGTTTTTTCCCTAGTTACTCTTTTTGGATGAATGATCTGTATTTTTTGAGTTTATTACATTTGATTCTTGAGAGATAAATTATTTTCCAGATTAACCATATATTTTTCAAGAAATTTATTTATATATTTTATGAGTTTATTAAAATGTTAGTTGAATTAATATAAGGATTTGAAACTAAACCTCCTTTGTTGTTTTTAGAATTTTTAAAATATTGTGATTGGTGACGTAAGACACTAGTTGTATATACAATTGTATCTTCATTGTACATATATTTAGGTAAATTAGGGAATAAAATCCAGACAAGGGTTATAGGACACTAAATTTTTGGATTGAATCCCGGATACCATTTTTTAGTTTTAAAGAGTGTTGACCCAAGCTCCACATATCTTTTCCAAAGTTTTTTTAAATATTCTAAGTGATCTAGTTCGATTAACGTCTATCTGTAATCCTATTGGAAAATACTAAATTGGTCATAAAATTTAAAGCTTTCTAGATTATATTTAATTTGGTTTAACCTAGCTTTACCAAATGAAAATTTGGCAACATGTGTAAATTGAGAGATTGAGATGAGATTGGACTTATCTTGCTCAAAAAGAATAATATATTTATAACTTTATTTTGTTTGAATGGTGGTTTGAATGAAATCCTTGTTGTTGATTTTTATTGCATTCGCGTATGTTCTTTCTTTGATTGTTGCATTCTTATTTTATTATGTGTCTTGTTTATGAGATGGATAAATGTTTTTCGAATGTTGGGTTGTTGAATACGTCATGGATCTGACTGGTTCCATTTCTCCCGGTGTTTTGATGTTTAAGAATAAAAGTAGTGAAGTGTTCCGCATAGTTTCTATCTTCTGGTATGATTTTTTTTATTAATCGATTGTTATCTGTTTGGTGGATCTTTGTGCAGAATTTGTAGTTCTTAAAACTTATTTGAGGGTTTGTTTTATGAAGCGACCTAGTGAGTAGGTTAAAAGTGATCAACCATAGATATTTATTTGTCTTCATTTGATAAATATTAGATTTATCTGAGTTTTTTCACATATATTTGTTCGATGATGTAGGGAGGATGTTCTAGTTCTGAAAGATGGACTATCGAGCTGGAAGATAAATTAGTGATTTTAACCCTTTTATCGGGTCACATTTCTTTATAACCTTCATTGTTGATTATTAGATAATGGTTTGGGTGTATCTTTTAAGGTAAAAATTGGACTTGTTCTATATTTCAAAATAACTTCAAGAGTATGTTGAACAAAAAAACAGACACTTAATAAAAATCTAGAAAAGTAGAAAATGACCGTAACGTCCCTGTTTCCTGCTTGTCTAGCAGCAGGACGACCACAAAACATTAATATGAGCCTTGGGATCCCAAACCTAAAAATTTGGAATCAAGTGGCCGCCTTAAAAAAATTTTGGTCCATATTAACTAGAAACCACTATTCAATATGGACTATTGATAAGAAGATTAAAAACAAAATCTTTTAGACTATCCCCATCCCTTCCTCCGCCAGCTGGGGTTGGTGCAAAATCCTCAAGCTCAGATCCTGCGCTTCAGATCTCTATAAGGTCAGGGTGGGCAATGGTGCTAATACCTCCATCTGGCACGAACTCTGGTTATTTTCATCATCTTACATCCGATGCTTCGATAATGGCATTGCCTCTCGTACCCACCTGCGTAATGTCTCCCTTGTCTTTGACCTCATCCGCGACGGCTCCCCGAGCTGGACTTACCATGCGAGGGCCCAGAATCGCCACATGCGCTCTCATCTCTCGGAAATCACAAACGCACTGTCAAATTTCCCTCCCCCGAACAGCTCGAATGACATTTTCTTATGGATTCCCAAAAATTCCAAGCTCCATTTCACCATCAGTAGCACTTACTCCGCTATTCGTCCTTCGAGTACCAAGGTCCCATGGGCCTTGCTTATCAGGAACAAATACTGCATCCCAAGGAACTCTTTTATCTCTTGGCTGGCTATCCGAAATAAACTCACTCCGCGTGACAAGCTCATCAGCTGGGGCCTGGACTCCCCTCCTGACTGTGTTATTTGCTCCACATTCCGGGAAACCCTTGAACACATTATCATCCTTTGCCTTTTTGCCACCACCATTTGGGACAACATTTGCAGGCGGCTTCTTATCCCTTCAACCCCCGTTGACTGGACTTCTTGCATTGAGGTGGCCTGCGGTTGGTTGAACTCCTCTAGCAACTGCTCTTATATTTGGCGCGTCGCTTTCAGCTCCATCATATATCATATCTCGCAGGAGAGCAATGCCTGGATTTTCAATAATACTTTCACTCTTAGCTCAAGTATCGGCCACTGTATCCTCTCGGACCTCGGATACTGCTTTCACGGTACTAAGATTACTTTCCCGCCGTAATTTTACTTATTGTCATTGGGCCTTTTTGTACTATGTCTGCTTCTTTGTATGTCGGCAAAGTGCCGCTTGAACGTATTGTAAATTTTTTCATTTATTACAATTTACAACTTTTTATACCAAAACAAATATTAATATGATTATTTCATAAAATGGGTAAAATAACTTTATTAAAAAAACAAAAATTACAAAATCATAGTAGTTTTATACCTTAAAATATTTAATTATTAAAATTTTATATTTATTTATCGTCAATTAAAGATCATAAACGATTATTGTTAGTGAAAAAATGTAGACAACTTATACCAGGTTTTTAAAATTAACTAGTTCCATACCAAATGAAAAATGTTAAGAGGATCATGTCATATGCATCGACTCTTAATGGTGAGTATTATCTACTCTTTAAAAGATATGTATGTTAAAATATTTGTGAGTTTTGTCATCATTAATGCTCAATGTCGTAGTTTCACAAATGTGGTATTATTTTGATTACTATAGTCAATAAAAATTAGGTGAGAGTTCTGTCGTCATTTAATTTGAAGATCTTTAATTTCATTTCGCGATGAGTTCAAAAGTAACAAAATCATTCAAAATTATTTTAATCATTTTATAAGTGAGAGTTCGACATGGTTGATATATCCGCATAAGTTCCTAAAAATAACAATATCTTCTAAATTATTTTCCGAATAGATGGATCTCAAATTGACAACAAATATATCACTCAAAACAATTAGGGTAAATAAAAATATTACATGAAGAAAAGGTAACAAGAGCAATGAAAAAAATAAAGAAGACTATGACATAAAAAAGGTAATCGAATATTCACTTGAAGACGTAGTAAAAGAAGAAACATAGATGGAGGTAGTACTGGGGAGGTAGTATGAGAGAAGGATTTACCCGAACCCAATGACCTACCCGATCAACAATTTCTGGAGGACTACTACCCGGATTACATACTCGAAGGAGAGGACCCTATCGTACTTCTCGTTGTCAATGTGTATCCGGAAAACCAATTGGGAGCAAAAGCCTCACCCGGAAAGTCAAGATGATAAATACCTTGGAGAAAGACTATAAATTATCATCGACCAATAGTATTTCGATAAGATAGTCAAATACTACATGAAATCTAACCATTATCGGTCACTATCCAAAAGATATCTCGCTTGTATTTTCTATAGAAAAATATTAGTTTTAAAATCATACATAACTAATGTATTTTTATTTTATAAATTTTATTTTAAAATTTCATATTTTTCAAATTGTAGTTCGGAAAAAATATCTGAAAATACCATTGGTTCTTTTAAGACGAAAAAAAACTGGATCAATGAATGATATTTTTTATGTTTTATGTTTCATGAACTTGATACTTGGAAACAAATACCATACATTTTCCAAGGACAATTCACCTTCGAATTCCCAACCACATCACCAGAACTCGTTCGAAATATCACTGTGCTTATATTTGATCGGAGAATAACGGGCGGGTTTTTCATCATCTTGGAAGTGGAAAAAAACAAAACATTAGCTGAACTGCTAGTGTCAATCAAAATCCTTCGGATTTCTATCCCCTCATTGGCAACCCCAATCACCACAACATCCTTATGTTGCCCAACAACATCTCTTAAATCAACCTCATCGAATTCGATGAACGGGGAAGGATTCTTATGTTAACTACATGTGTTTTTCGACTGAATCTCAAGGGAGATGTCACAATACCCCCCCCCCCCCCCCTCTCCCCTCAATAAATGGTGAATGATTCGAAGAATTAACATGTTTAGATATTTTCCCTTTTTTCACATATCATAATTTTCTGGCCACGATCCAAATCAAGATCCATATACTCTGAATCTTTGTCAAACTTATTATATTGTTTGGTAATTACAATCGTATTTTCCTACTTCGATACCACTTCTATAACTTCTCTTCGAAAACTAGACTGTCTTTCTTGAGCCTCATTTGTGTTCGGTGTTGATCTGTTCCCACTTGCGATTTGATCAAAGCGGTCACTTTTTCATGATCAATTAGATTTTGGATTTCTTGCTTTAAAGCAATATAATCCCTTGGTGTCATGCCCCGTATCATTATAATACTTGTATAACCTAGTGTTTTGATTCTGTATAGGAGTATTGAATATGCGGTAGTCTTCAAAATTTTATAAACTTATTTGTTTGATCATAAATGGTAGCAACATTTATAGTTTACTCTGTGAAATAATCAGATGGGAATTTCGGTTGGTCCTAGACCAAAGGGTGTTTTGTCAAGATTGTTTCGAATGATAATTTGGTATAGTTTGTTGTTGAGAGACTTGTAGTTGTTGTTAGACTGATTGGGTAGCTTCAATTTTTGTGAATCTTCCATTATCATTTGTTTCTCAAATTGGTTCAATAAACCTCCTCATATAAAAGCTTATTCCCGGTAACAATATCATCTTAATCCCCCGGTAAAAGGCTTTGTCTAAAAGTAGTTATGGGTAGTTGTTCGAAGAAGTCTAGCAAACCATATTTGGTTTTGATAAAGCGTTTGGAATATTCTTTTAAGGTCTCATCGGTAAACTATTCACAATGGATTATCATAAGATTATCGTAACTTCATTTCCTCTAAGTTCTTTACTTATCACAAACTGTCTTAGGAAATACATCCAAAACATGTTAAAGTTTTTTATTGACCTTTACGGAAGTCGATTATACCATTTTAAGGCATTATCCTTAAAGGTTTGAGAAAAAGACATGCACAATAACTTATCATCATCGTCAAAATTCATCATGAAAATTTTAAAATGCTCAAGATAATTCTTTGGATCTTGGTTCTATCAAAGTTTTTCATCTTTGATATATCAAACCTTCTAAGTATATGACCAGACATAATTTTGGTAGAAAAAAAGGATTACCTTCAATTATGTGTTTGGCTTAACTGGTGATCTTCGTTGAAGGTAGCAAAAATACTTGGTTTAGATTGGGTGGCGAATTTATCACTCACCCGATGGTCTATAGTGTGATTTCAGGAGCCTTTTACTTTATCTTGGCACCCATTTTTTCTTATGTCTATTCTTTTTGCTGTTCATTTTTACCCAAAGAATCTTGCTTAATTACTTGTGATACCGGTTCAAATATTTATTTGACCGGAACTTGTCACAGTGACTCTTTTCTTCTTATGACAATAATCATTACTCGGAGAAGATGACGATGCTTTTGATTCATAGGTTGGGACTTTATTCGATTTCGAAGAGCCAGAACAATATTTAGTTCTACGCCTCTTTTTATGTTCTATTTTTCTTTGGGATATAGTAGGAATCATCCTTTCGTCCATCGGATTTTTGACTCACTGTTTGAAACTTATCTTTAAGATTCAATTCAGCTTATCTTTTAGACCTTAGTGCCTCAATTTCCCCTTGTTGCTCACCTTTTTCATATTGTATGAGAAGCATTTCCTGATTTTTATCATTCGTATGAGGTGTTGAGAGCAATTATTTGATATCGAATCCCTCCTTTTCTGGAGTGGTTACTATTTTTATCTCAGAATTCATGCTTTGGAGGGTTCAAAAAGTGAATATTTGTTTGTTAGGTTTAGGATTTTGTTATCGATGTACATTTAAGTGGATCTCCCACTATGGTTGCCAATTTGTTGTCGATAAATCTTATTCGAAGGCTTATTTGTAAACTATTAAGAAATAATTTATTTAAGGTTGAGAGTAAAAGAGATAATTAAGCTCCTTCAATTATTATTTAGAGAGAGAAAATCTGATTTTGCCTTAAATGAGCCATCTCTCATTAATGCTTTCTCAGAGAATATATATAGGCTAAACTTTAGCCTAATGGGCTGAATCAACTCCATGGGCCAAGACCAAATTTTAAAAACCCATATGGTCCATAAATAATAAATATAAATCTAATTAAATTATTACGATAAAATAATAAAATAATCAAAGCAAATAACCAAAAATGAATATTGGTTTTTACTCGATATGTCCTTCGAATATTTATGACCTCATCATCTAGCAATGAATTTTTTTACATAATAGCTAGTAAACTTATTGTTTATACAACCGAAGCCATTATAACCGCAAAACTTCTTCAACACTTTCTTGGTTTGATACTCTATCAAAGTTTTCTAGTTCACAAAGGCAGCAAACGATTCGTATGTGGTCTTCAAAAGTAGAACATATGATTTCCTGCTATAGTCAATAAAAAACGATACAAAGTACCTTGCACCACCTATGGTAAGTTCTCATTCTAGAACCCAATGGTCTATATGAACATACTTAAGTACTCCATTGGATGCCTGGTTTCTATGCATAAAATTTCCCCTCTTGTTTTTGCCCGAAAAATAACTTTCATAAAAGCTTAATATATGAACTTCTCTACCATCTAACAGCCTATTTTTACTTAATTTACCGAGTCCCTTATCACTTAAATACCTTAGCCGATGATTTTAGAACCTGGTAGAATCATTCACCAAATTAGAAATACCTCTAACTACTGCAGTACCCTCAAGAAATAATAAACTTTTAATCTTTACATGCTTTCATAACAACAAGGGAGTCTTGCAATTTCGTTAGTCTGTCTTCTCCAAGCTTATAGGCAAATCCTTGTTCATCTTACATCTCGATAGAAACAATATTACATTTAACTTTGGATACATACCTTATATTTTCATTACTCTATCAATTCATGTAGATAACTTGAGTCATATCGTCGAAATCATTTTTATATCTCAGGATTCGTCATTCCCGAGGAGGACCCTTCCATCATCAAACTTTCACATGTATTCAAAGCAATTCTTATTGGAAGTCATTTTAAATGACGCACCCGAATCCAACACTCATCAGCATACTTACAATCATTAGACATTATTGCATCATCTTCGGCTTTAGTATTCAGATAGTTGTTTCCACTTTCATTCTTATGGAAGTTCTTAGTGATATGTCCTTTCTTTTTGTATATCCAACAGAGTACCTTTGAATTCTTTCCAACCCTTTTAGACGTATACCGAGAGTTGCCTTTTCTTTACTTGATCTCTTTTTCCCAAACGATGTCTTACACTCAGTTTGTTTCTTTTAGATTCACACTTGAGAACATTCGTATTTTGAAGACCTTTGGAGTTCAAGGCGCTATTCATTTTAGACATGGTAAAATAGTAGTTCCTGTAGAGCATGGTGTCGGAGATATTTTTATACTCATTTACTAAATAGCTCAAGAAGATGATTGATTGGCCATCTTCCTCTATTTTCATACCAACTGCATTCAAGTTGTGTACGATTTTATTATTGTCATCTGGGTGCATGTAAATCTCTGTGCTACTATCCGTTGACAGTGTGTAAAGTTGTTTCTTCATATACAATTTGTTCGCCAAGGACCTTTTAATGTAAACCGCCTCCAGGCGATTCCATAACCCTAACACTGTAGGTTCTTCAAATATATTTCATAAAACTTTATCTCTCAAGCTCAGTATGAGAGAACTATGACCTTTAGACATTATCACGACATCAACATGCGTATATTTATCGTTGATAGAAGCCACCAATCCTTTATGTATAAGGTAATAACTAACCTTAATTATCGAAAGTTTGAAATCATTAGATGCGTCGAATTTTTCTAGATTAAACTTGATAAAACTAAAAAAATTTCTTGTTTACATATGCAACCACTACATGATAGATCTAATTCTTTATGTATATTCTTAAAGTGTATTGTTGTTATTCTCTTATTTTTCTACCATTATTTTAGCCATTAGTAACTACAAACAAATGCGTAATAAATTTACATTACTCAAATAGTTTTTTCATATAACAAAATTGAAAATCTTGTTTATAAAAATAGATTACAAAATAAACGAACATATAAATTACATCTCTATGACCGATACAGACGGATAGAGCTCGAATGTGACAAAATAGATAATGTTTACATACTTATTTATTGAAGGTAAATACATAACTTTTTCTTTAGCAATTCCCGTTGCCGTAGCAACATTTCTTACAGGCCCTCGCGCAAGGGGGAAACTCGTCCGTCCCTCGGTAACTACTACAAACACGATCGCAGGTTGCTGGGCATTCTGGTATATTTTGAAAACCAAAAAGAAAACCAATCATTACTTAAATTATAGAAGAAAAACGCACACAAAAATAAAAATAAAAACAAAAGATTATTCACCGTCTTCGAGCAAAACGTGAGATTCAGGTCTGGATGACTGCCATTAATAAAAAATTGAACCAAGATTAAGAGTTTATATAAATAATTTAATTAACGGGAAATCGAAAATGGATAGAGAAGATAGATTCTGACCATGGTGTCGAACATGGAAATGGAAATGGTCAGCAAAAGGAAGAAAGCTACAAACTTAGACATGGTTGCTTTTTCGCTCTAATCCGATATTCGTAGTGGAAGAAAAGGGTTTGAGTATCACAAAATCAGTGGGGTATGTATTTATACAAAAAGTGAATGGTTTAAGCCATCAGTGGGTTACCTGATGACTTCTCTAACTCGGAATGGGGAGACGGCGCCCGCCATCAAAACAGATAATTTATTAATGAATAAAATAAAACATGTTTTTTAGACTCAATAAAATAAGGATGAATTGGGTAGTTGAATTAGGGGTTCAATCCAATCCAGAATCCTCAATTAAAACAAAAGTAAGGGGGTGTTTGGTTGTGCAAAATAGGTAAACAACCTATTTAAAAGATTATATATATTTTCAAGCGTATTTTGGCGGTTATAAGCATTGAATAAAATTAATCCACATCTACATAATAGTTAGTGATAGCTATTTGATATCAATTAGTGTTATGTTATATATCTCTCAAACATTTTTACGCTATCTAATTTTACGTGTTGTGCCGTTTCGATCGTGTTCTATATAAAAGAGTTGTTAGATTTTCTTCAGGTAACTACCATGGCAAAGTAAATAGGTCAATACAATTATTTTATATTAATTTATATTACGTTAAATTAAGTTATCCAAATTTTAATACGACAGTTTTTTTTTAAATGAACCGTTACAGGAAATATATCTAAGGTATGCTGTGACTGCTCCTTCTACGTCATCAAGGAAGAGACATGTCCACAATTCGACGACTCAGTTGGATGGTGGAATGTCCACCCACCAGTATCAATCCCCATCTCTTTTTATGGTTTTTGATGAGAATGACTTGAGAGACATTGCAGGGCCTCATGAAGATGTGGTGGTAATAGGAGCATCAATAGGGGAAAGGATATACCCCCGATTTTGATTGATACATGAACTTCTGAAAACATCTTGTTATTAAGCTCCTACAAGCAAATCAGAAACCCTTCGGTTATACAACATTCAAACAAAACCATTGTAGGTTTCACCGGAAGTTCTGCAGATGTGACTGGAGAGTTCGAAGAGGAAGTGTTATTGGGATAAAGACCATTTAAAAAGATGGTAAGAGTACTATTTGTTGTGGTGGATTGCCCTACATCTTACAATGCAATATTTGAGAGGTCTTAGCTCTCCAGAATGAATGTCGTGGCCTCTACGGTCCACCAATTTTTGAAGTATGTTGTCTAGGGACAAGTAGGTGTTCTCCGGAGCAGCCATAAGATAGCCAGGGAATACTATGAAACAGCCCTTGCCCCTAAGACTTTAGGGGCAGTCAGAGTTAACAGAGATTAGCAGCTATTGGAGCCTGTTGTGGAAAATGAAATTGACGATTCCAGGATGGCTCCTAGTGTTATAATACCTATTAAGGAGGTTGAAACTCACTCCCTCGCAGAGGGCAAGAGTGTTAAAATTGGTTCCAATCTAATACCAGATTTAAAGCACCAGTTATTATCTTTTTTGATAAATAATCAACATGTTTTTGCATGGTGTAATAGTGATGTCACTTGAGTTCCAGATGATATTACTTCCCATAAATTGTCAGTCTGAAGTGATATTGCGCCTGTTATACAGAAGAGAAGGTCTTTTTCTATGGAAAAAGAAGATGTGATTGTTCAAGAAGTTAACCGGTCAACCAAGATGAGTCACATTAAAGAATCTCAATACCCTTTGTGGACTTCCAACCCTATTCTGGTCAAGAAAAAGAATGGCAATTGGTGCATGTGCATTGATTTCACTGACCTTAATAGGGCTTGCCCGAAAGATCTTTATCCTCTTCCTCGGATAGATCAGTTAGTGGATTCTACCTTTGGAAATAAGCTATTATCTTTTATGGATGCTTTTTCAGGGTATAACAAAATACAAGTAGATCTCAAGGATCAAGATCACACTACTTTCATCACAGACAGAGGTCTTCATTGTTATAAGGTAATACCATTCGAATTGAAGAATGTTGGGGCCACTTATCAGAGGTTAGTGAATAAAGCTTTTGCTAATCAGATTGGCAGAAACATGGAGGTTTACATAGATTTTGTGATGGTTATATGCTTGGAGGAAGATTCACATATATCTGACCTTCAAGAAACGTTCTCAGATTTATAGGATCTAAATTTAAAATTGAACCCTGAAAAGTGTGTATTTGGGGTCCGATCTGGAAAGTTCTTGGTCTACATAATAAGTGAGAAGGGAATTCAGCCTGATCCGGATCAACTTAATTAATGACTTGCTAGCTATGGACCATCCTCGAAATATTAAAAAAGTTCAAAGAATGATAGGACGATTTGTTGCGCTGAATAAGTTTATTTTGAGATCATCAGACAAGTGCGTTCCATTCTTCCAAGTGTTGAGGAATGCTAAAGACTTTAATTGGTCTCCACAATGTGACTAGGCTTTTATTGAAATCAAGAAGCATTTGTCTTCACCTAAAAGTCTTTTCAAACCTGTTAGGGGAGAAAAGCTCTACGTATATCTAGCTGTATCAAAATACGCAATAAGTGTTGTGCTTGTTAGAGAGGTGGACAATTACCCTCGTCTTGTGTATTACATCAGTAAGACTCTGTTGCATGCTGAGAGAAGATATTTGAAGTTGGAAAAATTGGCATTGACCCTAGTAATTGCAGTAAGGAAGATGAGACCATATTTCCAAGCCCATTCCATTATTGTTCGAACATCTTTCCCCTTGAAAAGTGTTCTTCAGAAAGTTGATGTCTCGAGTAGAATGACCAAGTGGTTAGTGGAGCTAGGTGATTATGATATTGAATTTACATCCCGAATAATAATTAAAGCCTAGTCAATGGCTGATTTCTTGGTAGAATTTCATCTGATATATCTTCCGGACATGAATCATAAAACCAATGTAAGAAAGAATGGGTAGTTCGAACTGATGGTGGATCAAGTACTATGGGTTGTGGGGATGAAATTTGTTTAATTTCTCCATATGGTGACAATATGTACGAAGCCATATGTTTTTGCTTCACAGCTTCTAACAATGAATCTGAATATGAAGCAGCCATAGCTGGTCTTAAGTTGGCTCTCCTATGTGGGGAAAAGAGAGTCCGGTTAATGAGTGATTCACAATTGATGATTTACCATGTTCAAGGACAATCTGAAGCAAAGAAAGAACAGTTGATTAAATACTTGCTTATGTTGAAAGAAGTTGCGGCAAACTTTAAAAATATCATCTATGATCACATTCCTAAAACGGAAAATAATCTGGCAGACTCTTTGGCAACTATAACTTATTCTTAATCTTACCATTGGATTCTTGTGTAGGAATGTCCTTCCGTACAGCCAGGTCAAGAAAAATAAAGTGAATAAAGTATGAGTATACTTGTTATTCAACCTAAAGATTGGAGATATGATCTTCTTCAGTTTATCTCCAATGAGATATTGCCTCCGGATAAAACTAGGGCTAAGAAAATCAAGTACAAGGCTCATGGTTTCTTGATATTAAGATAAGTTCATAACAAAAAGTCTTTCAACTGACCTCTCCTACGTTGCTTAGGATTTGAAGAATCCCAAGTTATGTTATCTGAAGCATAAAGTGGCTATAGGGCTCTAACCAGAAGAGTGTTATTAGCAGGATACTACTGGCCAACCATAATGGCAGACGCTAAAGAGACGGTGAAAAGGTGATATCCTTGTCAAAAGTATGGAAATGAAATTCATGTGCCAACAGTTCCTATGGAATCCAACATTTTTTTTCTTCTCCTTCTCACCCTCAAGAAAATGGGTAGGTTGAAGTTTCCAATAGGAGAATCTTGTCCGGATTAAAGAGAAACCTGGAAAGAGTTGCAGGAAAGTGGCCAAGTTATTTACAAGATGTATCGTGGGCCTACTGAACTACACCTCTAGCTGCTACACAGGAATCTCCTTTTCCTCTGATCTCTAGGATTGATGGAATTACCATCTCACAGAGTCCAAAACTATTCCAAACATGTTAATGATATAGCAGTCATGAATAAGTTAGATTTTATTGAAGAAAGAAAAATAAAACGCATTTGAGAACAACGCATTACCAAGGCTAGATGAGGAGCATATTTACCTCCAAACTTAAAAGAAGGGATTTTCAAATAGGGGACAAAGTCTTAAGAAAATTATTTTTAGACACCAAGGAAAAACAGTTCGGTAAGGTGGCTCCAAACTCGGAAGGCCCTTATTCGGTATGTGGGGAGGTTAAATCAGGAAAATACACGCTACAAGACAAAGAAGGGAGTGCACTAAAACACCCATGGAATGTTGAACATCTAGGGATATACTTATAATAGAAATCTTTTATAAATATTTACTTTATAAAGTATCAATGTAAATATTAGGGGACCTACTCTCTCCTACTTTGGTGGCACGGGGAGGTTTTAATGAGATGTCTCTGTTTTTCAATAATATATTATGCCTTCTTCAAAAGTCTGGGGAAAATTTGTTATAGATCGAATGATAATTTGGTATAGTTTGTTTGAGAGACTTGTAGTTGTTGTTAGACTGATTGGGTAGCTTCAATTTTTGTGAATCTTCCATTATCACTTGTTTCTCAAATTGGTTCAACAAACATCCTCATATAAAAGCTTATTCCCGGTAACAATATCATCTTAATCCCCCGGTAAAAGGCTTTGTCTAAAAGCAGTTATGGCTAGTTGTTCGAAGCAGTCTAGCAAACCATATTTGGTTTTGATAAAGCGTTTGGAATATTCTTTTAAGGTCTCATCGATAAACTATTCACAATGGATTATCATAAGATTATCGTAACTTCATTTCCTCTAAGTTCTTTACTTATCACAAACTGGCTTAGGAAATACATCCAAAACATGTCAAAGTTTTTTATTGACCTTTACGGAAGTCGATTATACCATTTTAAGGCATTATCCTTAAAGGTTTGAGAAAATGACATGCACTATAACTTATCATCATCGTCAAAATTCATCATGAAAATTTTAAAATACTCAAGATAATTCTTTGGATCTTGGTTCTATCAAATTTTTCCATCTTGGATATATCAAACCTTCTAAGTATACGACTAGACATAATTTTGGTAGAAAAAAAGGATTTCCTTCAATTATGTGTTTGGCTTAACTGGTGATCTTCGTTGAAGGTAGCAAAGATACTTGGTTCAGATTGGGTGGCGAATTGATCACTCACCCGATGGTCTATAGTGTGATTTCAGGAGCCTTTTACTTTATCTTGGCACCTTTTTTTCTTATGTCTGTTCTTTTGTTGCTTATTTTTACACAAAGAATCTTGCTTAATTACTTGTGATACCGGTTCAAATATTTATTTGACCGGAACTTGTCACGGTGACTCTTTTCTTCTTATGACAATAATCATTACTCGAAGAAGATGAGGATGCTTTTGATTCATAGGTTGAGTCTTTATTGGATTTCGAAGAGCCTATACAATATTTAGTTCTATGCCTCTTTTATGTTCGATTTTTCTTTGTGATATAGTAGGAATCATCCTTTCGTCCATCGGATTTTTGACTCATTGTTTGAAACTTATCTTTAAGATTCAATTCAGCTTATCTTTTAGACCTTAGTGCCTCAATTTCCCCTTGTAGCTCACCTTTCTCATATTGTATGAGAAGCATTTCCTGATTTTTATCATTCGTATGAGGTGTTGAGAGCAATTCTTCTATATCGAATCCCTCGTTTTCTGGAGTGGTTACTATTTTTATCTCAGAATTCATGCTTTGGAGGGTTCATAAAGTGAATATTTGTTTGTTAGGTTTAGGATTTTGTTATCGATGTATATTTAAGTGGATCTCCCACTATGGTTGCCAATTTGGTGTCGATAAATCTTATTCGAAGGCTTATTTGTAAACTATTAAGAAATAATTTATTTAAGGTGGAGAGTAAAAGAGATAATTAAGCTCCTTCAATTATTATTTAGAGAGAGAAAATCTGATTCTGCCTTAAATGAGCCATCTCTCATTAATGCTTTCTCAGAGAATATATATAGGCTAAACTTTAGCCTAATGGGCTGAATCAACTCCATGGGCCAAGACCAAATTTTAAAAACCCATATGGTCCATAAATAATAAATATAAAATATAATTAAATTATTACGATAAAATAATAAAATAATCAAAGCAAATAACCAAAAATGAATATTGGTTTTTACTCGATATGTCCTTCGAATATTTATGACCTCATCATCTAGCAATGAATTTTTTTACATAATAGCTAGTAAACTTATTGTTTATATAACCGAAGCCATTATCAACGCAAAACTTCTTCAACACTTTCTCGGTTTGATACTCTATCAAAGTTTTCCAGTTCACAAAGGCAGCAAACGATTCGTCTGTGGTCTTCAAAAGTAGAACATATGATTTCCTGCTATAGTCAATAAACAACGATACAAAGTACCTTGCACCATCTATGGTAAGTTCTCATTCTAGAACCCAATGGTCTATATGAACATACTTAAGTACTCCATTGGATGTCTGGTTTCTATGCAGAAAATTTCCCCTCTTGTTTTTGCGCACCATAGGTACTGTTTACTGTGTACCTATGGTGCACAGTGGAGTGTACCTATGGTGCACAGTCGAGTGTACCTATGGTACACCACACTGTGTACCTATGGTGCACGAAGGTTCCACCATAGGTACACAGTGTGAGGCACAATCGGTGCACACTGCTGTGTACCCATGGTGCCATGCACCGGCTGGTACATGGCATGTCGAACGGTGCATGGTACCATCGGTAAAAGGGGGTGGTAGCATTGGTACATGCCCTTTTTACCGATGGTACAACGCACCATGGGTACGCCTTCTACAGTACCCATGGTGGACACACTGTTGTAACATTGGTACGCAGTAGTGTGCACCATAGGTACTACTGACTGCGTACCAATGGTGCACAATAACTTATAATTTTTTGGAATATTTTTTGTTTTGGTTTAAAAAGGTAAGCCTTAGGGTATGGATTGGAGTGGGTTTGATGGTGTTTTTTTTATAACAATTGAATTTTTTTGTTAAATTATTATTATGGTTTAAAGGTTGGATGGCAAGAATGGTACGATTTAGGTGTTTTGCGGATTCTAAATTGTAATTAAGAATTCAAATAAATTTTAACAAATCTAAAGGAAACGATAGAAATAACATAGTAGATGTCATAATATAAAATACGATAGTTTAACAAATCCTACGAATGGATAAACAACTACCACGTGCATAAAAAAGATAGATCACAACAAAACTAAAACAAATCCAATAATGAGGACAAACAACCAAGGAGAGAAGAGTTACAGGACTTGATCTCTCCACCTAAGCGCACCCGCTTTCCCACGATCTACAGGCATAGTAAGAATCGAGCGAACAACATCTAGCAATCTATCGTCCGTAGTACGTGGTGGTGGAGTAATAGTATGCCAACCACACTCAGCCAGGTACCTCTAGTAGGTGTTAGTCGCAGACTGTCTATATGTGGCAATGGTAACGGTCAACCGATCCTCAGAAAGCAAGTGTTGACGCCAATCTAGCCATGCAATCTCTCGCCACGTGTACCTCGCCAAATCTCCTTTCTTGTAACCCGGTCGGAGTACAAGTGGGAGTTCGGGCTCATTCTGAACCCGTCCGAACTGGCGCATAACCCGATCAGGCATGTAGCCTTCGACTGTGCTCATCATCCGCAAAGGATAAACGATGGTGCGGTTCTCCTGCACGGGGAACTGGACTCTGATGTCCTGGATAGCTCAAATATGACATGTTCCAAAAAAGTAAAACACTTAGACTGTTTTAAAAAATAAAACTTAATATTAAAATGTTCATGACTGTTAAAATTTAAACACTTACATCTGTCTCCTTCTGATCTGCAACGAGAGTACGAACAACCGATTTGGGGCAGATGTTTTGCCCAACAATCCGCTTCGGTAGCCACTTCACAATCCTATGCTCCCTCGCTACGTGGTCCGCATTCTCTGAGGCTCTAAACGCGGTGAAGTGGTCATAAATGCAGCAATCAAACATAGCTACAAATCCATAAAGGTTATGCTTCGATGCTTTCGAAGCATCACCCAAACCACGGAAACGGAATGTCAATGCACTCGTACCCCATGCGATGTCCCACAACCCAGAATCCATATTCGTCAACCCGTACAAGTAGTCAGCCTTGACGCTTTTCTGACTAGTATCCGCAAAAATAGTGCAACCAAATAAGAACATAAGGTATACTCGTGATACTTGGCGGATAGTCTCAGCATCAGTCTGCTCAACGTAGCGACCCTTGGTAAAGTCTCCCGCAGCCACTTGATCTTGAAGCCAACGCCTCTAGTGGACTGTATCTCTACACGGACCTCATCCACTGTCAAACCTAACATACTAGCATAGTAGCTGTATGCCTCATCACGTGGAGCCGTGACTACATCCAACGTCTAGCCAACTACAGGGAGACCTGTAATGCAGCTGACATCGTCGAGTGTAATCGTCATCTCCCCAAATGAGAAATGGAACATGTTGGTCTCCTGATGCCAACGCTCAACAAAACCTCATCAAGTACGGAGTGCGTGAAGTACTGAGGCAAGTGGGTTATAAGAGGACCGAAAGGAGTCCGCGCCAAATGTCGCTGCACCTCTGGCTGAGCACTGAGGTCCCACATACGAAGCACATTATAATGTGCCTGTATGCCTAATATAGTGCTACCCTGTAAATAAAAAACTAAGTTAGAAAATAATAATATTAAAACCTTAGACTAGACGTTTAATAGTTTGGTACTTACCTGTCCTATGAAGACGTGATACGCCTCTTTTCCATCATGTAATTCAAATAAATTGCTTGAGACTCATCGGATCCTAGGTACCGCAACAAAGGCTTATTGAAATATATTTTATAGCGGATCCGTCTTAAAACCAAACTCTGTGTGCTTTAAATTTTAACTTCTTAACTTGTTTTTCTCTTCAAGAAGGTTTTCTTTAGTAATGAACTCTTGCATATCAAACCTCTAGTCTTAACTGAATGTGGTTGATATTTAGAAACGTTTTTCATTTTCTAATTCGATTTCGAGAGTTTTCGTTATACAAGGGCATTCGTATACCAAAATCTAAGGGTATGCCTTGTAATATGCAATAGTGGCTAAAGAGTCGGCCTTCAAATTTTATGATCTTGGGAAGTGTTCATATTTCACATATTTAAAGCAAGCAGAAATGGCCTCTTTGCATGAATTTGTCTTTCCCAAACGACCCTTTACACTGAGTTTGTTCCCCTTAGATTCACACTTGAGAGCATTCTTCTTTTGAAGATATTTGAAGTTCAATGGCCTTTTAATTTCATACATGGTAAGAGAGTATTTCTCGTAGAGCATGGTGTCCAAAATGTTTTCATACTCATTCAATAGAGAGCTCGAGAGGATAATTTCTTGATCCTCTTCCTCCACTTTCACACCAACTAGATTCAAGTTGTGGACGATTTGGTTGTAGTCATCTAGGTGTCTTGGGATTTTTGTGCTACTATCCGTTGACAGTGTGTAAAGTTGTTTCTTCATATAATATGTGTTCGCTAAGGGCTTTTTCATGTAAATTTCCTCTTGGGGATTCCATAACTCTAATACTGTAGGTTCTTCAGATACATTTCATAACACTTCATCTCTCAAGCTCAATATGAGGGCACTGTGAGCTTTAGATAGTACCACGACATCAACCTGTGTACATTTATCGTCGATAGCAGCCGTGAATTTTTTATGTATAAGGTAATACTTAACCTTAATTATTGAGAGTTGGAAATCATTAGATGCGTCGATTGTTTCTAGGCTAAGCTCCATGGAACTTAAAAAATTTATTGTTTATATATTCAAATACTTCATGATAAATCAAACTCTTTGAATATATATTGTTAAAAAAACATATTCTAGAACAAGGCATGATAGATCCTTCAAATTTAAAATCTTCAAAAACCTATAAAGAAATATGACAGTATTTACAAAATTCAATACATAATGTCGGAGAAAAATAGAGAAGTTATTGACAAATTTTTTGATTTTCATAATAGTTTTTTTAGTTTTATTAAGAGTTTTCTAAACTTTCTTATCAATTTGATATTAAATAAGTTTTGAAATCGAAAAAAAACGATAAAAAATATAAGATTGTAGTTATTTATTATATTTATGGTTCGATATTGGCTTTGATAGTTTTCTTTTTAATTATTTAAATATAATTAATGAATTGATTTTTATTTTTTAAAAGCATTATGATCCGTAAAAAAGACGAAAAGTAAAAAAAAAATGAAAACAAAAAAGATAAGATTTATATGAAATATATATCTTTCATATATAGAGTAAGAAAAGATTAAAAGACTTTGATAATACGTGAACGATGGCGAGTTCATTCTATTAACACACTTTTTTTCATATAAAAAATTGAAAATCTTGTTTATAAAAGTAGATACAGACCCATAGAGCTCGAATGTGACACAATAGATAATGTTTACACACTTATTTATTAAAGGTAAATAGATAACTTTTTCGTTAGCAATTCCCGTTGCCGTAGCAACATTTCTTACAGGCCCTGGCGCAAGGGGGAAACGTGTCCGTCCCTCGGTAACTACTACAAATACGATCGCAGGTGGCTGGGCATTCTGGTATATTTTCAAAACAAAAAGGAAAACCAATCATTACTTAAACTTATAGAAGAAAAACACACAAAAGAATAAAAATAAAAATAAAAACAAAAGATTACTCACCGTCTTCGAGCAAAACGTGAGATTCAGGTCTGGATGACTGCCATTAATAAAGAATTGAACCAAGATTAAGAGTTTATATAAATAAATCAGTTAACGGGAAATCGGAAATGGATAGAGAAGATAGATTCTGACCATGGTGTCGAACATGGAAATGGAAATGGTGAGCAAAAGGAAGAAAGCTACAAACTTAGACATGGTTACTGTTTCGCTCTAATCGGATATTCGTAGTGGAAGAGAAGGGTTTGAGTATCACAAAATCAGTGGGGTATGTATTTATACAAAAAGTGAATGGTTTAAGCCATCAGTTACTTCCTCACAGGTTCGGTGCTACCATTGGAAGAGAAGGGTTTTGTATTTATACAAAAAGTGAATGGGTCAAGATGCAACTAGGGTTACGTGATGGCGTCTCCAACTCGGAATCGGGGAGCCGTCGCCCGCCATCAAGTGGTACCCAGACCCCACCCTCAAACAATCCAGATCAGCATATCATGTGCTACGCTCCTCTTCTCTTTATTTTTTTCACATATTTTTAAAAACAGATAATTTATTAGTGGATAAAATAATACATTCTTTTTAGAGTAAATAAAATAAGGATCGATTGGGTAGTTGACTAAGTGGTTCAATCCAATCCAGAATTCGCAATTAAACCAAAAGTAAGGCAGCCCTTGGTTGTGAAAAAAAAAATGTAAACAACCACGTCAAAGTAAGTCAATACAATTAGTTTATATTAATTTATGTTACGTTAAACTAATTCATCCAAATTTTAATAGGATAATTTTTTTTTTAAATAGATCGTTACCAAAAATATATCTCAGTTGGTTCGCAATTCACACCAACAAAGATGTAATTACGTGGACAATTATGTTCAACATAAGATTCAACAAATATAACCAAATTAAAGCGCTCCAAACATTAAAGACACGTAATGGAACAACACCCTTCTATAAATTAATCGGAGAACCTTGATTATTTCCATACTTTACTTATTAAAGTTTTGTATACTTTACTTATTAAAGTTTTGTAACGACATAATCCTTATGACTTGTTTATTAGACGGTCGGATATAAAATTTATTCTAAGACTCATTTAAATATTATGTTTTTTAATCATTCTATTATTTATGCATGCTTTATTATAACAATACACAACAAGCTCTAAATAAGATGTTTTCATAATTTCCCGGTAATCATATATTTTATATACATCGCACGGTTAGTGCAAGCAGATGTACACAATCGTGTAATGTGGGTGCGTGAATTTGTATTGTATCGCACAGATCTGGTTAAAAACATTTCCTAGAAATTAGGAAACAATTATATTTCAACTATCGTGTTCTATATAAAAGTGAAATTTGACATAAGTTGAGGTTAACTTATCAACGAAAACACTTGAATTTGACTAAAAATAGGTGCAACAACAACTTACGAACTATGAAACTCAAACAACGACGAGTTAAGACTTAAGATAATGAAACAACGAAATTTAGTACTTAAGATAATGAAACAATGATAACTTAACAAAAATTCTATATATTCCTTATTTGTCAGGCCACTTCCATTTCATGAGCTTCATTTTGTCTTTCACAATCCTATAGTCCATTTGAGCTTCCATCTTGACTTTTCATCGCGTAGTTAGCATTTGGACATGCATAGAATCTAATCGATCCTTCAATATATTGTCAGTCATCAAATAGGTAAATAATTGAAACGCAGTATGACTTTCGTCACCGTTGAGGTTGAAAACCAAGTGAAGCTATTATGTTATTATATACGTCCACCTATATTTAACCTCGTCCAAATGTCTTGAATTTTAGGTGGCTCGACGTGATCCTACTATACAGATATAGTAATATTAGCATAGTATTTCCAACTAATTGGGTTTACCCCATTTCTCTCTATAGGTTTCGACCCTTCTATGAAGGCTTTCTCCACATATTCATCTTCGACGACAATCCACATAGATATTTTAGTATTTTATGGTGTGAGATTTCTAGGTTAGGTTCTTATAAGATTAAAATATCCATTTATTGTGTTAAGAGCTGAGGATAGTGTAATCCAAATGGATCTATTAATATTGGACATGTGTTGGTTGTGGATAGTGTAATCACATAAACCAATTAGATTTTCATACCTATTTGATAAGACTAACGTTTATCTATAGGTATGTTAAGATAAACTCACGTGATACATTACAATTGGATTCGAGGGTCGAGTTCTAACAACTAAGGGTCGAGATATAAGATTATCCTAAATTTGAATGGAAAATTCCAATCATTATCGGACACTTATAAATTATGGATACGTGTATTCATTAAGTAATTGAAATATACTACTATGTTCCATGTAGATCATAATATATAATGAGATTGAATTTAATAAAATTCATTAAACTACTAATCACGTGCATAACAAACTACTCGATACAAAATAGCCGTGATAACAAAAAATATAAACATCAAACATAAAAAGTAGTCGTAACATATTAGTCGTGAAACTATGAAACATAAACATAAAAAAATACAAGTAAAATCAATCACTATATCGGTGCGCAAGTTTGTAGCACTCATGTAAAGCACCGTGAAGCTCCTCCATAGTCACCTCCATCTCGAGTAGTCGATCAATCAAGTAATGTAACCTCACGTGATAACATCAATTCTATCTCGACGGTTGGAAAATCATGGTAGATAAGCATGTACATATGTTAGTCTTTACCCATGTAGGGTACATCGATGTTGTACCATCTTCTTGATCGGATCGGTCTGTAACATGGGACTCCCATGTTTTCTAAATAAATGTGTCGAATTATAAAGCATCTTTGCATTTTGGACTCTACTAGTTGAATATGCCTCAGTTGTCAAGTGACGTAGAGGGGATAGAAATTTTTGACGATGTCAAAATACCCCAATGTCGCCTCTATACATGCTATATCACCGAAATTTGTGACAACATGTAAATATGTATATGAAAATAATCAAATATACAATAAACAATAAATTTTTGAAATATAGCTACCAAATTAAGATCTAAAATAAATATGAAAAATAAAAACAAACATAACTATATTAAACTAGAGAAAAACAAAATTAAAAATACAAACGACAAATAAAACTTACATCTGGGTCGGTGAATGTAGCTATAACATCACGAATGCTGTCATAAGTTCCATTGGCTTTGTCAAGAAATGAGGAGGTGCATATCTGTATCTGGATGGCTGTGCGATACTACATGGTATGTGGTGTGTAGACGCAAGCAATAGAAAATGATCATAAACCAAGGTCTCTAACAGTGCGATGAAACCAAACAAGCATGTGGTGGCATGTAAACAACCCTTACCTAGCTGGAAATATAATTGCTCCGGTATCAGCTGCCCCTAGTTGTAGCTAGCCGGGATTTTATAGTCCTCGATGAACTATAAATAGTTGAGATTATATTGTTACCCGGCTTGTTTCCTAGAATTTTAAAAACAAATATATGTAAGAAGTACCCCATATATCTCATTTAACCATGTCATCACTGATTACATCATCGTAATATTGCAGTCGATTAAAAGTGTTTTTATAACCATTTAAGACGAGCATGTCTTTTACCACCTTTATGGTTTTCACCAATTTCCGTTATAAGGCTTATTTAGATACACAAAGTAATCGAGTATATGATGCATTTCTCTTAGTAGAACTAGGAAATTCAACCATATCGAAGTTACGACCAACTATTGGAAGACAAGTGATGAAGTGTACATCGTCTAGTGTCACCGTCAACTCACCAAAAGAGAAGTCAAACACATTTATCTTAGGATGCCACCGCTCTAAAAATTCCTCGAGTAAGCGAACATTGGTAGCCAAATGCGCGGGATAATCGAGAAGGGGACCAAAACACGTCCTCAGTATTTCATATATGATGTACTCTAGCCTACAAAATATAAAAACAAAAAACATATATTAATGTTTCTTTGGGACAGGTTCAGGTTTAAAATTTATAAAACATAACACTTTAATAAAAAATATATAAAGTTCCATATTCTACATAACTACTTATTATTGGTATTTAATTCGAACCTAAAATATGGTAGCTGAATCAAATTTAGATAATAGTGAGGTTACCATTACACAAATTAAATTAACAAAATATCTATTATTTGTTTTACTTATTGCAATATACATAAGATATAAGCAACTCCAAATATTGATCAATTTTATATTTATAATTGAACCAAAAACATCATATCAATCAATCAATGCAATTAGAACGTAAACATTGACGTGATTTAACATATACAAACACATATACTACTAGAACAAAAACATTTTTATAAACAAATATAGGTGAACAACTGCATTAAGAAAATGTTAAGTATTTTCGAATACAATTACATCCTTACTGAAGACGTTATACGCGTTGTGGGTCTTCTAATCACTGAATGTGTAGTACAAATCAGGAACATGTCGGTTGAGATGCCGAAATTGTTGATCCAGAGTTATCCGATGAAGGACAAGAACAATAGGAAAATACTAACGACGGTGTACCTTGCGCTACCTGAAGTCGGTCCATGCCTTCTTGGTTGTAGGTCTAAATATTGGATTCAACTTGTGAGGGAGGAAGAAGACGCATCACTTAATCAGACAAGGTTAGAACATTAAATTGAATCAAAGATTCGATAAACACGTAAATAGTCTCTAAAAATCTAATAACACAAAAAGTCATCCCAAAATCATACTGAAAGTGCACTTCAATTATTAGAGAATTAGTAAAAAATATTGGACAAGCGTGAAATATTAGATTAGCCTCAGCAGATAATTTCACCCACTAACTGTGCCAGATTTTATGCAAAAGCATGCAAACTTGTTCTGCGATATTGTGTAAGATCGTGCTACATGTATGCGCGATCTTGCATAAAATCAGGTATGTCGCGTTTTGAAATATGCGTCTTGAACACAAATTGTTCATGTCTTAAAAATGGAGACTCTAGCGGTGTTTTCATAATCAGAAATAATTCATGTGATATTGTTCATGATGCCTATTTTTTTTTATGGCAAGCTCAGCCCCGTCATTGAAGAAACCAGATATCTGTTCGACGGCCTTCTCATCTACAATAAAAATGGTTGGATCAATGCTGATATTTAATTATATTTTTTAATTCTTGTCAATCTCATTGCCAATGGTAATTTTACTTGTTCCTTATCTCCCATCCTAAAATGTGTCAGAAAGTTAATCTGCTCTGCTATAGTTATTTCTCACATCTCAAGAGTAAGAAAAATAATCGCTGTCGATTGGCCAGCCAAATGGCTTGTGGGATGCAAGATGAATTCTGACTTTACTAAATTGCAAGCTCCAAACCACTTACTGGCGATTACTCTGTTGGAGAGTTTAAGGCTTGGTTACATCAGCAACAATGCTTAACTCTGCTAAGATAATCAGTGCTCTTCAAAATCAATCATAACTTTCTTGCAGATATGAGATAGCATCACCTCAATTACCTCGGTGGTTTCGTTTCTCTCTTCCTCTTCTTGAGCTTTGGTTGCTGGATGTGGCTAAGTTGCTGATCATCAATTGCTCTTTTCGATTTCTTATGGCATTCTGTTTTAGGTTGGCAGCTTATCATCCATGAAATTTTGTTCTTAAATTGGGATACTGTCTCTAGACGCTTTATAAGTGATGCAGTTGTTTAGCTTGGAGAAAAAGAAACAGTCTCTAAGATTTCATTTTATTGTTACTAGTTTAAAGATTAACATAGATTGATCTATGTTTTTTTAAGATAAAAGAGATGTAGAGTTTAACTTCAAAGTAAATAGATCTACATAAATCATAGTATTCTTTTTATGTTGCATTGCTAAGTTATAATTTTATTGTTATTGAGTTTTTTTCTTTCTCATTATATGATGCATACATATTTTAAAACAACTTCAAAATATAAATGAGCAAATCCAAATATCTATAGTTTAATAACCAAAGTTATCACAAAAAAAATCAAAAATGAAATTGTTATTCCAAAAACACATATTCTAATAGTTAATAATCTACCACCTTAAATTTGACACCATAGTATTTTTGTCCCGTCTACAACACTCAATATAACATCAAGTAATTGTATTCGAAACCAAAAGAAACTCCACCTTATATCACCACACTCATTTGAACATAAATTCCGACAATGAGATATATATCGGTTCTAGAACCCCATTAAACAAGGCTGATTCTTTTGACGCGGCCAAAACTCTAGACCTGCCAAAAGCCCTTACAAACCTTAGCTAATTGAACCTCTTACTACTAGTCCGACTCGGGTTTGACCATTTCATATCATACCTAACCATTAAATAAAAGACTAGTTGATTTAGAAAATAATCTTACGTAACCGCTAATCAAAATACTAATACTTCATAAATATAAAAAATTGTTATAATGTCATCAAAGACGGAAAATGACTTTTATGAAACCAGTTGCACCCACCAGTTGCACCCAAAAAAATAAATTATTTATTTCTTAAACTTGATACCAAGATATTAAACAGCTTTAAATAAAAGATAATTAAAATTTAAGAAGTTATTAAAAGAAATTTAGAGCTACTAAAAGTCTATAAATGATTAACTTTTTGTCGGCTAAGAATTTGTAGCTCGGTCCGTCGGCTAAAAACTCAATTTAATATGGGTAATTATATTTGTACTTATAATTATTCGTGATAATTAAATATAAAAAGAAAAAAAAAATCGGCTAAAAACTCAATTTAATATCGGTTGTATATAAGTAAGAACACAACCGATCTTTACACTAGTATGATATTGTCCGCTTTGGCACCCGAAGGTCCTCACGGCTTTGCATTTGGTCCACTAACAAAAGACATCATTCTAGTTAAGGTATGTTCTCACTTATATACCATTGATCCTTCCCTTGTTTAACCGATGTGGGATGTGAGTCTTTGGTCGCCATCCTAACAAATCCTCCTTTCGAACAAAGTACCACTTAGCCTCCTCTTAATTGACTTTCATCCGCTCACTCTAATCAGAGATTGCTCCATCTGAGCAATATAGCTTGTTTACAACGGATCTATCTACTCACTCGACCATCCTGCGCTTTTTCCTTAGCTCCACTATCCACTCCAATCAAGTACCACCGCTTGATGAGTCATGGAAGCTCTAGCTCCACTATCCACTCCAATCAAGTACCACCGCTTGATGAGTCATGGATGCTCTAGCTCCACTATCCACTCCAATCAAGTACCACCACTTGTTTGATGAGTCATGGACGCTCTAGCTCCACTATCCACTCCAATCAAGTACCACCGCTTGATGAGTCATGGATGCTCTAGCTCCACTATCCACTCGGATCAAGTACTACTTCTTGATGAGTCATGGACGCTCCGAACTAGGATATATAGAGTAGATCATTCACCTTGAACATGACTACTAGTTCATCATGTTCGACCTCCGAGAATATTACCACCATCGCGTTCCGTCTGGGCCTGACGCTCTGATACCATGTGGCTCTGATACCAATTTTGTTATTAAATTACTATGCAATTATCAAAATGGCTCAAGCACAGAACATATACGAAGAAACTATTTAAATGAAACACAGGATTTAACGTGGTTCGACAATTGTCTACGTCCACGGGCGCCGCCAGAGAAAAGAGTTTCACTATGATAGAAAAGGTTACATATTTCAGATTGTGTTTTGTGTCGCTCTAGTAATCTATTTGTAGGGAATTAATAGACTTACTATACTATGTGCGTAATGAGCTCATACCACAAGACTAACTCAAGTGATTGCATAATATCACTATCACAGACACAAAACTGTACTGCCGGACATAGTACACTTTCAAGGCACTATTCGACTCATTCACAACAAGAGACATACCAAAAAAAGCCAAACGCAAATTTATTTTCTTTTTCATATTCTAATCCAATAAAGTACCTCAACAAAAACATCAGCCATAATGCGTTTGGCTTGACTCAATCACCCACCAATAATCTGAGTCCTGCTCTCAGACATAAGATCAGATTTCTTCAACGAGATAATGTATACTTGATAGGCATCAAAACTGAGAACAACCTGTCTAGCATATAACTAAGCTAGATCGGCCCCCAAGGGGTAGCCGAGTTGGTTGATTAAGGTATGTTTGTGACCAAAAGTCATGATTTTGAGTCCTTCCACATACGCTTTCTCATCCACCTTGTGTAATTTACCTTCTTGTGTGGTTTGCAGGCTATTGCGCCAGACTGAGGGTTGCACTCTGAGTAAAGGCTGCGGTTCCCTCAAAAAAAAAGAAAAAAAAATGCTAAGCTACATCAGGATAGGGATCACAATAGCATGAAAAAATATTCATATTTATTAGAGTTATCTTGTACAATATTTTTGAAATTTTCATCATATAATTTTATATTATTTTTGTTGGATTTTTATGATTTTTAGAAATTTTTACTATTTCATAAACATATATAAAAGCTAATTTGGTTGATGTTTTATTCTAATATTATTTTATTATTTTTATTATTATTTAGACATAAATTTTTAAAAATGTTTATTTTGCAAGTTCGTTTTTTTCCAAATTCAACTTTACAACATGATTAAGGTATTTAATACAAACCTAATTATATTTATTGATCTTGATTTATTTCTTTTATGTAATTGTTTAAATTTTAGTTTTTTTTGTAATTTTTTTTAATTTTGTATCTTTTTAAATGGTTGTTAGATGTTTTGTTAGTTGTATAGTGTACAGTATTGATAGATATGTCTTTTGATGCTTCTTTGTCCCAAATTAGAATGATTTCCGTAACTTAAGATTTACTATAGGATAAGAAAGTCTCGTTTTTAAGTGCAGCTCGTGCAACAAAATATTTGCTTAGTATACATATTAGGTTAGACTAAATAAATGTCCATCACGCTAACAGCCTGCCTACGGTAGGGTTCATCGTACATCGGACGCGACTAAAATAGAGTTCGTCCTTCAAGATGAATGTTTGACGCAAGTCACGCACCATTTAATTTAGTTGTTTTGCTTGTTATATGCGGCTTTTACGAGCTAGAATATATGGCTTTATGACTTATTTTTCATATATCGTACAATAGTTTTACTTTACTATAAAAATTATATTACATTTTTAAATAGATTATTTTCATGTTCAGTGTAGTTTTACGATTTCGGTTGAAATATTTTAAAAAGTTGTATTTGGATACATTCCTCCCTATCTTTAGCTATTCCGATGAGATTTTATAATTTTCGTTTGTATGATTTTTTATTTTTAAAGGTTGTCTTCGGGTACATTTCTACATATCTTTAGCTAATCTGATTAGATTTTGAGATATAACTTTATTAAATCGAATACTTTCCTTCTGGTATATTTATGTAATTGTTCATCATTTTTTCTAGTTTCGTTCGAGGTCTCAAGTTGAAACGATAGTATGTATCTAGGGTTTCAATGAAAATTATAGCTTTAAGTTCGGCACGAATCATATTGTTACAACAGTTGAAATTCCTAATTTTCCTTAATGTTTGGTTTGCAAGTCAGTCAACAACATAGTTTGGTTCTCTCTAAATTTCAGAGTTAATTATCCCATATTTAAGTAGCATTCTACAGTTTTCGATTTAGGATATCAAATACCACAGATCTTTCTTAGTGACAATCATGTCTAGATTATAATAGAATAGTCTATTTCAATATCGATGTTGGTGACGTTTTTGTTATTATAGATGATAAGACCATCTAATAAAGCTCGACATATAGAGGGCTGATTCTTTACCATACATTCTACCAAAATCGAATATTATATTTCCTTTTTAGTTTCTAAGAATTTCACCAACAGTAGATTCACCATTACATAAGCTAGAACTGTTTGTGTTAAGTTTAACTCTATTTTCATTGGGCATATGTCATTTAACTAAGGAGCAATTATTTTTCTTGTTTGAGTACAGGTAAGAGGAGATTTTTGGAGCCTTTCTAACGTCTTCTTTCTAGTGAGGATCTTTAAACATGGTTATTAATATTAAAAGTGGTGTAATTATTTTATAAACCAAAATTATATCTTAAGTTATAATGCAAAAATATTATTATACTGTATATGATTATAATTTTATTATTACAATTTGGTTAGTATTATTATGATTTGGTTATTAATATATTAAGTGTACTAATTATTTTATTAACCAACATTTTAAATATTAAATTATGGTTATAATAATATTATTATATTTTAAATATTATTATTTGGTTATAAATATTAAAAGTATTGATTTTATTTTATAAACAAAAATCATATCTTATCATGTTAATATATTACAAATTTTATAGTTATAATTTTATTATTATATTTTTAATATTATTAGTTGTTATTTTATAAAGAAAAATCATATGTTATAATTTTAAAATATTATAAGTTATATGGTTATAATTTTATTATTACATTTTGATACTTATTGTTGTGATTTGGTTATAAATATTTGAAGTGTTGATATTATTTTATAAACAAAAATCGTATCTTTTAATTATTTATAGTAGAATTATTGTTATTATAATTAAGGGTAAATAGTTTTTTTAGTTTATTTAGTCATTCACAGTTTATACTCTTGCGGGCCAGGAGTTGTACAAATGTTTGCAAATTAAAATATAAAATATAAAAAATCTATTACAAAATCATTCATCTTCTTCAAGTTCTTCTTCGTAATCATAATCTTCAGACTCACTTAATTCACCTTTAGCTTCATTTTCTTCCATAATTTATTGTTCAAGTGTATCTTCATAATCATCCAAATAATATTCGAAGAGGTTGTCTACATTCACTTCGTCTCTAAACTCGTTGTCTTGCATCCTTTTAACTGTCGTGTATTGCAACCTTCGTCAGTATAATATGTTAAATCAAACATAACGCTCAAATATCTAGACAACTCATTATCAGATTGAGAGATTTCTCTAAATTAGGAATATTAGGATTATTTTGCATAGGAAAGGTTTTAGTTCCATCTTTAAAAAGTTTTAAATTTTTTAACATGGGGCATAATAAATCCAATGTTGACTTTTCAAGACTTGTTCGAGGATACGATGCATTATAAAGCAAGGTAATATCTTCTTTAAATACATGAGCACATGCAAGCAACATATAAGTAGAATTCCAACTAGTTTTTACATCTAATATAAGTTTTTTATATGTTTTCCCATTTTCAATAACAAGTGTTTTTAGAGCTCTTTTTTAGCACCGGAGGTCGAGCAATATAGGACCCCATTTTTAATAAGAGTAATCTAATCTTCCAAAATCATACTTATTCCATCGTTCGAAACTAATTGAAGTACATGGCATAAACATTTCGTGTGAAACAATTAGGAAAAATGGGAGTTCAATCATGTCTAAGTAATTTTAAAGTACTGTAATTCGTAGATACATTGTCGAACGACATATGATGAGTCCGAATTCGAAGAGCTCCCCGGAAGGGTAGTCCAAAGTAAAATCACCCCGTAAATTCGGATAGACTCCATGACTTCAGTTCGAACAGCACTGGTAGAACCGGACAGATGACCTTGAACACTGCAAACGTAAGGCAGTTCGAACTATGACTAAAGTACTAAAAAACCTAATCACTATCTGACTAAGCTACCTGTACATCTGCTTAAAACTCATGGGTCTTTAAACATGACCCGGGTCCATTAAACTTGACCCGAAAGCCCATAAGGGCCCAAATTTCACACTATAAATACCCAACCACCAGCATTAACTAGGGGTAAGAAAAATTAACTGCTGCCAGGCTGCTTAATTCTCTCTCCACCCTTGAAACACTTTGAAACACCCTGAAATATCTTAAAACACCCTTAAACACCACCACATCACCGTGAAACACCCTTACGCCGCCTTAAAACTCCACTTAAAATTACCAGCCTACCCTCAGGCTACTTTTATCCACACCAAATTGGCGACCACAGTGGGAGGCGACGGTGCCTGAATCAAACATTCAAAACCAAGTAAAGGAATTCTGTCCGAATGAATCCGGATAATCCAGAGCTTCCACCAGCTTTGCTCGAAGTGGTGGAAGAGAACGATGAATATACTGTCCAGGAGCGTGACAGGTTGAGGGTTGAAATAGAAGCTCTGAGGGCTGAAAAGGCCAAGATGGGCATGAAGGAGAAATCCAAAGCATCAGTTGCTCATCGTTCTGATAACCCTCGAGAGCATGAGGCTTCAAAGACTCATGTGAGCACTAAAAAGACACATGCCAGTTCTAAAAAGTCTCACCGGTCCAAGCCTGTGGAGAGTTCTGACTCAAGTTCAGAATCTTCGGACAGCTCTTCGGACAGTGAGGGAAATGAAAAGTCCTTGTCCTCCAGCAGTGACGAGGGGCGAACCAGGAAAAAACAAAAGCAAGTTAAAAAGTATTCTAGAAAAAGAGATCGCCATGGAAGAATGAAAAGGCATATTGGAAAAGGGTCATCTCACCGGAGGCATGTAGACCGGATGCTGATGGATCCTTTTGCCTTCCATGATGAGCCAGGTATCTTTGCAACTCCTAATGATGATACCGTGTTCAGTCGTGGAAGAAATTGGAGGCAGTCTCCACTATCTTCTAAAATCCTATCCGGAAACCTCCCCAAGAGGTTTGATAGCACCAAGATGGAGAAGTACGATGGCAGTACTGATCCAGACAATCATCTGGAGCAATTCAAGAACTTCATGATGAACTTTGATGATGATGATAAACTACTCTGCAGGGCATTCTCCCAGTCCTTTACGGGGAGTGCTCTGAAGTGGTACAACAGCCTTCCTCAGGGTTGTATCAGAGACTTTGATACCTTTTGGGTGGCCTTTCGAAGACAATTTGTGGGGAGTAAGGAGCTCAAGGGTAATGGAGATACCATAATCCATTGTGCCCAAGAGCCAAATGAATCGTTGAAAGAATACATAAGTCGTTTTGTGAACACAAAGAACGGGCTGGCTGATTGCTTTGAACAAGTGGCAATAGCATCCCTGAGACAAGGTTTGAACCCGGGCAACCTGGCTGATTCAGTAACAAGGAAGAAAGCCATGACTTGGGGTGGATTGCTGAATCAAGTCGGCAAGCAAATAAATGTTGATGAAACAAAAAAGACCAGGGTGCACAGGCAGGTGAGATCCACCCCGGTGACACCAACTCCCAATCAAAACTAGTCCGGCAACAAAGCTAGAGAAACCGGACAGGGGCGTGGAAGAGGAAAAACTCAGTCTCAACCAGCTGCTCCTGCACAAAGTCAGCAGTCTAGAAACAAAAGGGGGCCGTGGGTCCAACAGGAGTGGTTTGCAGAGCTCAAAGAAAGTGTGACAACCATTTTCGAGAAAACTAAAGATGAAGTACACTACCGGAGACCGGCAACCTTGCAGTCTGCCAGAGAACATCGAAACAGTTCTTTTTGTCAATATCACAATGATATTGGCCATACCACTGATGATTGCATAGCCTTGAAACAAGAGGTTCAGAACCTGATTTAAAGAGGGAAATTGGGTGCATACGTTAAAAGAAGAGGAGGCAACAGGCCTGACAACACTCACCGGGCTGGTCCGGTTAATGCTGCCCCAGAAGGGGCTATGGTAATCGTTGAAAGGTTTGATGTGGAATCTGAATACTTGGATCCTGATCCAACAAGGAACAGAGTGGGTGCAATAGAGGAGCGTTCCAGGTCGGTCTCCGGGCTCATTAAATTCTTTGAGTCCTTGACAATTTTCGGAGGGGACACTGTAACGGCTCCCACCACTTCATCAAGAAAAAGGCATGTTCATAATTTGGCAACCCAACTAGAAGGGGGCATGACCTCTTATCAATCGTCAAGTTTATTCCCATTCATTATCTTTGATCGGGATGATTTGAGAGACATTGCTGGCCCTCATGAAGATGCTGTTGTCATAGGAGCATCGATAGGGGGCAATGAGATAAGGCGAATCCTGGTGGATACTGGGAGCTCTGCCAATATCCTTTTCCTGGATACTTACAAGAAAATGAAAAATCCAGCTGTGATTCAAAAGTCAGACCGATCGATTGTAGGCTTCACGGGCAGCTCAGCTGATGTAATCGGTGAGTTCGAAGAAGAAGTATTGTTGGGCAGAGGCCCTTTCAAGAAAACGGTTAGAATACTTTTCATTGTGGTGGACTGTCCCACTTGTTACAATGCTATTCTAGGGAGATCTTGGCTCTCTAGGATGCACGCTGTGGCTTCGACAGTCCATCAGTGTTTAAAATATGCTGTTTAGGGGCAGGTTGGGGTTGTCCGGAGCAGTCAAAAAGTTGCAAGAGAATGCTATGCCACTGCCTTGGCTCCACGAACGCTGGGGGCAGTCCGTATAAATGACCAATAGCAGTTTGAGGACCTTCCTGGGGGTGATGGTGAAATTGACGACCCCAGGGAGACCCCCGGAGTGTTGATCCCAATTGAGGAGGTTGAAACACACTGATTGGAAGAAGGGAAATTTGTCAAGATAGGGTCCAAAATGCCACAAGTGTTGAAAGAAGATATATTAAAATTCTTAAAAGACCATCAGCATGTCTTTGCTTGGTGCAATGCTGATGTTACTGGAGTTCCATCAGAAGTGATTTCCCATCACTTATCTGTCCGGAGAGACGTAGCACCAGTGGTGCAAAAGAGGAGAGCTTTCTCAAAAGAAAAGGCTGATGTCATTGTACAAGAGGTTGACAGACTCACAAAGATGGGGCACATTAAAGAATCTCAGTATCCTTTGTGGACTGCCAATCCAGTCTTGGTAAAAAAGAAAAACGGTAAATGGTGAATGTGCATTGACTTCACAGATCTCAATCGAGCTTGCCCAAAAGACTTGTATCCGGTTCCCCGAATAGATCAGCTGGTAGATTCTACTTCTGGGAACAAGCTACTCTCCTTCATGGATGCTTTCTCCGGATACAATCAGATTCAGGTGGATCCAAGAGATCAAGAGCATACCAATTTTGTTACTGATAGAGGTTTACACTGCTACAAGGTGATGCCTTTTGGTTTGAAAAATGTTGGGGCTACTTATCAAAGGTTGGTCAATAAGGCATTTGCTGATCAAATTGGAAGAAATATGGAGGTTTACATTGACGATATGATGGTGAAAAGTGTGGATGAGCAGCTGCACTTGTCCGACCTCCAGGAGACTTTTGCCAACCTGGCCAAGGTAAATTTAAAGTTAAATCCTGAAAAATGTGTGTTCGGAGTGCAGTCCGGGAAGTTCTTGGGGTATATTATAAGTGAGCATGGAATACAGCCTGACCCGGACCAACTCAATGCCTTGCTCCAAATGGAGCCTCCACGAAATGTTAAAGAAGTACAGCGGTTAACGGGGAGGTTAGCAGCTTTGAACAGATTCATCTCAAGGTCTTCGGACAGGTGTGCTCCTTTCTTTCAAATTTTGAAGGGTGCAAAGGGGTTTGAGTGGACACCACAGTGTGATGAGGCATTCAATGAGATTAAGAAGCATCTGTCCTCTCCCAAGACTTTGTTTAAACCAATCGAGGGGGAGACTCTCTTTGTGTATTTAGCTGTTTCGAGCTGTGCCATCAGTGCTGTGCTAGTAAGGGAGGTTGATGGGTATCCTCACCCGGTATACTACATCAGCAAAAGCCTGATTGATGCTGAACGCCGTTACTTGAAACTTGAAAAACTAGCATTGGCCTTGGTGATAGCTGCAAGAAAGATGAGGCATTATTTTCAGGCTCATCCTATCGTTGTCCGGACATCCTTCCCTTTAAAGAATGTCCTTCAAAAAGCAGACATTTCAAGCAGAATGACAAAGTGGTCAGTAGAGTTGGGGGACTTCGACATAGACTTTGCTCCTCGAACAGCAGTAAAAGCTCAAGCTGTGGCTGATTTTCTGGTCGAATTCCATTCTGATAGGGACTCAGAACAATCTGCTGATTCAAAAGACAAAAAAGTGTGGATTGTCCGAACAGATGGAGGATCCAGTGCCATAGGATCTGGGGCAGGAATATGTCTTACTTCCCCCTATGGGGACAACATGTTCCAAGCTATTTGTTTTGCTTTCAGAGCGTCTAATAACGAGTCCGAATACGAAGCAGCTATAGCTGGGTTTAAATTGGCTTATATCTGTGGAGTAAAAAGGGTCAAGCTGCTAAGTGACTCCCAATTGCTTGTCCACCATGCCTTGGGCCTATCAGAAGCTAGAAAAGAACAATTGATTAAATATTTACTTCTCTTGAAAAATGAAGCAATGAAGTTTAAAGCTGTTGTCTATGAACATATTCCCCGGGCAGAGAATGAGCTAGCAGACTCGTTGGCAACAATAGCATACACGGAGTCCTATCCATGGATCCATGTGCTTGAAAGTCCTTCTATTCAACTTGATGAAGGGGAAAAAGAAGGAGTCTTTGAAATACAAGTAAATAAGCCTCAGGATTGGAGGTCTCCTCTTATACAATATCTGTCCGATGGCATCGTACCTTTGAATAAATCACAAGCCAGAACTCTAAAACACAAGGCTCGTGGCTTCATCATGATTAGAGAGGTCTTGTACAAGAAATCCTATAGCAAACCTCTCCTACGCTGTTTAGGAGATCATGAGTCACAAATGGTTCTCTCCGAATTGCATGATGGTGAGGGTTCAGCCCATTGTGGATTTAGAGCATTAACAAGAAGAGTGCTTCTCTCCGGATATTATTGGCCTTCAATAATGAAAGATGCCAAGGAACTGGTAAGAAGGTGTGACCCATGCCAGAGGTACAACAATGAAATTCATGTACCAGCCATTCCTATGGAATCAATTTCTGAGCCTATCCCTTTTGCTCGATGGGGATTGGACTTAGTTGGGCCTCTCCCTATGGCGTCCGGAGGGCGTAAAACCATAATCGTAGCCATTGACTACTTTTCGAAGTGGATAGAAGCAGCCCCCTTGGCAGGAACAACATCAAAGGCTGTTATAAAATTCATTCTATCCAACATATGTTGCAGATTTGGTGTTCCCCAGAGAATAACAACAGACAATGGGCCACAGTTTGACAACAGAGAAATGGAGAGCTTCTGTGCCTCAAGGGGTATTCAACACTGCTTTTCTTCACCATTCCACCCACAAGCCAATGGGCAAGTTGAAGTGGCTAACAGAACGATACTGTCTGGTTTAAAGAAAAATTTGGAAGGGGCTGCTGGGAAGTGGCCTAGTTATTTACAAGAAGTCTTGTGGGCCTACCGGACAACACCTGGGGCTGCAACACAAGAGTCACCTTTTGCCTTGGTCTATGGGATGGATGCAGTAGCCCCCATAGAAAAGACACTTCCCTCCTTTCGAGTGCACAACTTCTCCGGACAGGCTAATGAAATGGCAGTTAGAAATCAACTTGATTTAATTGAAGAAAGGCGGGTAAAAGCTCATCTTAGAATGGCACACTATCAGGGCTTGATGAGAAGCAGGTTTGCTTCTAAAGTTAAAAGAAGGGACTTTCAACCAGGAGATAAGGTATTAAGAAACGTTTTCTTGCATATCAAGGAAAAGCTCTTCGGAAAGTTGGCCCCAACTTGGGAGGGCCCCTACACTGTGGTTGAAAGAATCAAACCTGGCACATACTGGTTGGAAGACAAGGATGGCAGGGTTTTAACTCACCCTTGGAATATTGAACACCTTCGAATGTATTTGGAATAAAAATTATGTAAATATTTACTTGTTTAAACATCCATGTAAATATTTGGGGGCATACCACTACCTCTCTCCGGCGCCACGGAGAGCTTTAAATGAAACGTGGAGCTTTTTTGAATAAATTTTCTAAGTTTTTGCAAAATTCTGTTGATTGTCATACTATCCGGACTGAAAAGTCTAAGGGCTACTTAAATTCTAGCCAGAGAAACTAAACACTCTCACAACACGATAACTCGAAATTACTTAAACTCCAAGATATTTAAACAGACTATGGAATAAGAGAAAGGTTGTGCAAGATAAAACGTTCATTCAATAAACTTAAAGTTGCCTTGGCCTTCCAAGGACTTTTTTAAACAAGTTTAAGCACAATACAAAAATCTGTCCGGTTAAAACGGACAGCATCACAAAAAAGGTGCCTTGGCCATCCAAGGACTTTGGTTCGAGCAAAAAGTAAACAGAATAAATTACCAACTAAGGTGGAGCCTTTGAAGATGGCTCACCCTCATCTGTTCCCTTGGTCTTGATATCACTTTTTTCCTCAATGACCTTCTTGCCTTTGGGGTCAGCCTCTTCTTCACCCGGACTCTCTCCGGTTTCCTCCTCGTCCCCAGATGAGGATATATCAGTGTACCCTTCATCAACCATGGTCCAATATGGGAGATCATCGTCATCCACGTAACGCCATAAGTCCCCAAGTCTCCTCTTCGGGAACTTCTCGTGAAATAGGAGGACCATGTCGGACTTCACCTTTTCAATCAATAATTCCTCACTCCGGATCATCTCCCTGGCATAAGCATTGATTTTGGCCTTGATCATGGCCTCTTGATCCTTCACCAGAGCAGCTTTCTCGTCAACAGCCTGAGTCACTGCATTCTCTAAAGTAAGTTTGTCAGTAGTCAGATTGGTGACAAGCTTCTCTTTTGCTGCAGTCTCATCTTTTGAGGTTTTCAAGTCCTTCTCCAACCCGGACAGCTTAGCCCAGATATCTTCTAGGGTTTTCTCTAAAGAGGCAACTTTTGTGTTGCTTTCATTTTGACTCTTCTTCAGCTGTTCGTTCGACTCCTTGAGCAAGTCAACCTTAGTAGTGGCAGTCCTGAGGTCATCGGACAGTTTCTCCTTCTCAGACTTAAGTTCTCTGATGGTTTCTGCCTGACTCCGGACTTGCCTCTCTAGGGTAAGTACTGGTTGTACGTTGCTCAGGAGGGAATGAGCTATAACGTCTCTCTCGCTGGAGACCAAGAAAGTCTTACCGTTGAAGTTTACTGTGTTGGAGCTGCTTGGGGGAACATATGGCCCAGCAAACTCATCTCTTGACAGACCAAGAAAGTAATCACCCAGAGGACCCAGGCCGGTGACATCCACTTCGTCCATATTGATCTCTCCCCTTTCAATCTCATCAGTATGGAGTTCCCTTGGAATCCCTTCGTTAAGATTCTCCGGGATCTCTTCAGCCAACGTTGGATCAATAGGGAAAGTGGGCTCCGGATCCCGGGGAGAAAACTCTTCTTCTTGAGAAATCTTCTTCTTTTTGGCCTCCTTATCAGCACTGTCACTCGTTTGCTTGCGAGTTCGTTTGGAGGCCCTTGAAGGTTTTGAGGGAGTCTCTCCGTGTTTCTTACTTTCCACTTCTACCACCTGAAGAAGGTTTGCATCAACTTGAGCTGGGACTGGCACCTCTGTGTCAGTTGGAGCCTTTTTCTCCGTATCTGCTGCTGTTTTCCTCCCTTTCTTCTTCTGGCCCTTCATTTTACTTGGGGCTTTGGCCCGGAGAGGGAGGAAAAGGGTCCCATCTAGCTCATGAGACCTTCTCAGCACTATGTCATCATCAGGAGGGGTGGAGAACTCCTCCCATGTTAAATCCCTTTGACCTGTGGTGTTCCACAGGTGAGATCTAGCCAAGTCCCCGAAGTGAAAGCCTTGTGAAACCGGTTCTCCCAGTTCTCTGTGGCCCATGCATTTATCTTGCCACAGGTGACCTGTCCGGCTTTCAGATAGTCTCCGAACTCTTTTGGCACTTCTAATAAAACAAAAGAATAACTAGTTAGTGAAAGCTTAAAGAAGGGAAGATTCGAACATAAACTTAAGGAAAGAACTTACGATCGCTTCTCCATCTACTTCGAAGAAGGCTAGGATTCTCCCCAACCTTAATCTTCTTCCCATTCTCCCATGAGCCACTTATAAACAAGAACTGGCTCCTCCATTTATTCTCCGATTCCAGGAGATCATCGACGGCTTTCAGATTGTTCCCCATATTAAAGTGATAAAAGGGGAACTGGTGATGTTTGCATAGACTAGCCACAGCAGCAAACTCTTCCATGGGAAGAGGGATTCCGGACAGCCTGGACGCCATAATGCATGACATCAAGGTGTACCATCCGTTGGGGCTCAGCTGTGATGGGCATAGCTTGACTAAATGGAAATAGCGCACTATCTCTGGATCCAATGGGAACCTAAGTCCCCAATTGAATAGCTCCGTAAAGAAGACTATTTCATTCCTTTTACAATCCATCGGGGTCTCCGGATCGATAGGAATTCGGATTTTAACGTTTTCAGGGATCCCCCACTTAGTGCGAAGCCGTCCCAAGTCTCTAGTATGAATAAACATGTATTTTGTTTTTGACAAAGACAAAAGATACTTAAATTCTACCTTGTGAAAGCAGGGCCCAACTTTCCCTTCAAGGCTCTCCGGCAGATCCGGACGGCTCAGGTACAAGTCTTCTTTGCCTTTCTTGGCAACAACTATAGCAGTTTCAGCTTGTCCGGAAGACTCGGACTCAAACCTGACCTCCTCAGTGGAGTCTTCCATCCTCTCCTCCATTACTGTTGGGGGACCTTCTGCAGAAACAGCCCGGGGAGGGATGAAGCTTGGCACAGCTGATCCTCCGGACTGGCGGCTCGTTGTATGTTTCTGAGTTCTCACCTCAGTTTGAGCTTCTGAGGTCGAAGTTTCCTTAGGAGGTAGTGGACTGCTAGCCTCCGGACCAACCGGCCTCTCCCGGAGGGTTCTAACAGTTGTCCCCGACCCTGACTCACTGGTATTTTTTGAGGAGAGTCCCTTAACCAGTCTACTTGGTCTTTTCATGATCAGCTTGTCTGGAGAATGATCGGAGTCGGACCCCATAGCAATAAAAGTGGTTTTCTTCCTAACACTGGTAACAGCGACCCCCGGTTCGACAGTGGGGATTGACTCTTGGACTGATGAGCCAGAAACTATTGGGGAGAGTGTTGATTGAAAGAGTTTTCTAGGTTTCGTACCTTTCGAAGACGACGAACCTCTATCAGATTCTTCGATTGAAGGGGCTGGTTTTTCAACAGGCGACGCTGGAAGCCCTGCTGCAAGTCTCTTCTCTTTTTCAACCCTTTGAGCTTTTTCTAGTTCTGAAAGATTGAGCCATCCACCCTTGATTAGAGCTGTTCTTGCTGTGAACATAAAACAACTAAGGAAGGTTTGAAGTTTTAGAGAGATGAAGTTTTGAGTGAAATGACAAAGTAAAAGTGAAAATGAAACTGTGAAAGACAAATGGAATTTATAGTAAATGTAAAAAAGAGTTTGATTCCTAGGAGAATCCGAAAAGTTGGGCAATGATTAAAAAACGGCGCTGACGTCATCAAAAGCATTTAAAGAAGTTACTTGTTCAATAAAGTGGTGCGATTTTCCAGATGAAAAAACGGCTGAAGTGACCAGCCAGGGTGTGACACGTGTCCCACTACCTCTGACAAAGAACCGTTTTGGAATTCATAACGGTTGGGCTGTCCGGGCCTATCTCAATTCTCTTCGAATTGGAAAACCACTTCTTCAATCGGACTGTTTTTCAGTTCTTTAAACAAGGACACTTGTTCAAATACCTAAAAAAGGGGCTCCTGATGAGTCCGAATTCGAAGAGCTCCCCGGAAGGGTAGTCCAAAGTAAAATCACCCCGTAAATTCGGACAGACTCCATGACTTCAGTTCGAACAGCACTGGTAGAACCGGACAGATGACCTTGAACACTGCAAACGTAAGGCAGTTCGAACTATGACTAAAGTACTAAAAAACCTAATCACTATCTGACTAAGCTACCTGTACATCTGCTTAAAACTCATGGGTCTTTAAACATGACCCGGGTCCATTAAACTTGACCCGAAAGCCCATAAGGGCCCAAATTTCACACTATAAATACCCAACCACCAGCATTAACTAGGGGTAAGAAAAATTAACTGCTGCCAGGCTGCTTAATTCTCTCTCCACCCTTGAAACACTTTGAAACACCCTGAAATATCTTAAAACACCCTTAAACACCACCACATCACCGTGAAACATTCTTACGCCGCCTTAAAACTCCACTTAAAATTACCAGCCTACCCTCAGGCTACTTTTATCCACACCAACATAGATATAATCTTATTGTAATTTCGTAATTATCCATGTATCCAACTATACTCTGTCTAATTGCTTGTGCGTTTTGATGGCCAATAGATTCAAACTACTCAATTATCATTTGGAGTACCCATTCGGGATCCATCCAATGAAGGGTAACACATAGCATATCAAAACCAGTAAAAGTAACTATGTCACTAGTAATGGGAACATTCCATGGCAAAGCTAGTATAGTTTCTATTATGGTTTTTTTCTTTTTTAAAAATATTTAAAGGCTAGCCAACACATAAAGCTACGTGGAATGCGCTTGGCTCGTGGGTTTGTTCCAACTTACATTGAATTTTAGTATCTCCAACTATCCGCATAACCGAAAGGTTGTAAACTACCAATCGCATAAATCATTGTTTCTTCTCTATACCTATCTTGGTTAAACTCAAAAGGAAGACCGGTTTGAGGGTCTACAAATGTATTACTATTTTTTTTAATTTATTATGGATCGAATATTTCATGAGTTCTTAAATGTTTTGCCATAGGGTCGGTGCCTAAATTTCTATTTTCTCCTCCTCTATAAACATAACTTCTTGTGCAAATTTTACAAATAACGGAGGTATTTTCATCATTTGCACTAAATTACTCCTAAGTCCAAGATGTTTTCTTACGATACCTCGATCCACCACTAGTACTTCCACCACCACTTTCGTGCGAGGATATTATTTCAAGGTGAGGGGAGTCTCTAGGAAAATCCTCTATCGTATTGAGATCTACATTTACGGGTGGGTCAACATGCATATTTCTACATTTTGGAGCCATTTTAAAACATAAAACAACATTTTTTTTCTTTAAATATACAATAACATATTAATCGAACCTAATATCGCAATTAATAAAAACTAAATTTAGACTAATACTTACTAATATCACAAATGAAATACATTATTTAGGTGACTAATAATTTCGTAGAATTTGTGATTTAGGGATTGGATTTCTCCTCTATTTATAAGGGAGATTAAAAAAAATCAAAAAACAATCTGGCTCAATCTGGATATCCGTTTTGATGACGTCAGCAATAACATCATAAAAATGGCTACATTAAAAAATAATAAAAAACTTTGTAAATACCTTACTCTTTCAACCCTTTCTTCACACCTTCAATCTACTAAAATATTCTGTCTATATATTTTGAAACTTTTAAACACAAAAAAACACCACAAAGTTCATCTGAATGTCTTCTTCGAGAAAATCAAAGCATATCCAAAGGAGTGGAGATGATTCATCATCGTCGAAACGAAGAAAAACTTCTGAAAGAAGTTCTTCCCATTACGACGTAGAAGATTTGGAGAGCCAAACATTAGAACACCGGGGCGAATGAGAGATTTGCATTCGTAACCCGCTATCACCACGAGGTGTAACCAAAATCTACTTGGTTAAGTCTTTGAATTACGAGTAACTTATCCAAGTTGAAGGTATGCAAGATTTTTTCAAACTTCTTGAACCTAGTAAAGGCTTAGGTTGGTTATTTCTTGTTAGGTACAATTTTGATTGGTATATCGAATTAGTACAACAGTTTTATGCCACTGCATATATGATTGAGAATGATCCTTAAGGTCTAGGTTTATGAATGAGGTGTAGAACTAATGGTGTTGCCTATAGTTTTCTTGAAACTAATTTTGAGGATGAATTTTTCCTTGCATCTCAATATCTATATAGTAGGGAAAAATTACAATCGATTTATTTTTATCGTATGAGTTGGGGTAATGATTGGAATATGTCCTTCGAGGGCGCAATAGATATTCTGAGTTATGGTCTATACAAACCAGAAATTAACAGTAAACGTTGAGCCGTAAGAGGTAATTTTGATGCTCATGAAAAATTAGCTTTCAAATTGGTTAGCAGTTGTTTAATTCCCCCTAATAACAATGATTCACAAGTTTGCTATATTCAAACATTTTTAACTGCTTTTGTGGTAAGAAATGAGCGAATAAATAAATTGGCTAGTTTGATGATTCGGCGTATGACTCAAAAAGCTGGGGGGGGGGGGGTAAATCTACCTTATGGGATGATATTGAGTCATTTTCTTGTTAGGAAATGGGTTGATGTGAGTATGTACACTTCGACCAAAGTTAAGTCAAGTAGTGTTATAGGTAGAGACTCTTTTATATTACATGAGATATATTCTTGGTATGGAAAGTTGATTTTAAAATGGCAGACATGGAGTCGTCATTTTCCTATACTGAATGATATATGGGTTGCGAACGGTGTTACCGAACCACCAAAGCCACCTCGTGGATACCCTCAACAAGAAATTAAGATGCCGACTGCTCCCATGGTTGCTGGTAATTCTTCTAAACAAAGACAACAACGAGGAGTTTCCGATCGCGAATATGTTGAGTGGTCGCAATGGTCAGCAAATGCAGTATGCCGAGTGGTCGCATAATAAGAACGTGGAGTGGCATGGTCTTCATATGCACTTGCACGGTCACCAAGAAAAGTGGCATGGTCAAAATGAGCAGTGGTATAGTAGACTCGAGCAGTGGTAAATTCGAAACGACGAGCGGCATGGTCAATACGAGCAATGGCAGGGTGATACGAGCATTGGCATGTCGACAAGAGGAATGAAATGATTGATTTGCAGCCTCTCAAGCGGAACAATTCGACAATGGAGAACATTCATTTGCAAAGTTCACCACCTTCCAACAACGACAATGAAACTCCTTAGTTTTTTACATTTAATTGTATTAAGTATTTTCCTTGTAATGCTTTTTTTATTTGATTGAACAACTATGTTATTTGTTTGGTTTTTATTATTAACGACATGTTTGTTTTGCTTATATTTTTTTATTAAATGTTAGTGAAATCTCTTTCAATTTTTATTTTGTTATTTACAAGTAATATATGTTTATGTATATACTAATACAATTATACAATTATAGAAACTTTAATTTATAATTCAAATATTCAATATCTATCTAATTTTAAATAAACTATCTATAATATCTAAATATAATCAAACAATATGAATATAATATTAGAATTATCTTATTTACGATATACATATTTTAATTATAGAATTTCTATTTAGTTAAGGCATACAAATTATTTTTTTATAATCATATAAATATTTTAAAAATATAATATTTTAAAATTAAAATATAATTAGATGTCTAATAGGTAGATGTTATTTAATATCTACCTAATATTAAATAAACTATTTATAATATCTAAAGATAATCCGATAATATCAAAATAACATTACAAGTATCTTGTTTACGATATAAATATCTTAATTATAGAATTTCGATTTAATTAAAGGAGACAATTGTTTTTTTAATAATCGTATAAATATTTTAAAAATATAATATTTTAAAACCAAAATACAATTAGATGTCTAATAGGTAAACATCTACCTAATATTAAATAAGCTATATATAATATCTAAATATAATAAAAATATATAAAAAATAATATTACAAGTATCTTGTTTACAATATACATATGTTAATTATAGAATTTTGATTTAGTTATTGCATGCAAAATATTTTTAAATAATTTTACAAAAAACTTGATAAACAGTGATTTAAATGGATCGTATGGTGGGTCTCTTGCATGGATTTACACGTATAACACGCATACCCAGAGTCACGCAACATGTTAGCCACGCTGGCCTATTTACACACATAAACAGTTTCCCACATAATGTGCGACACATCAGACACACTCACGCTTAAAACTCTTAAATGTGTCACACTCACGCTTAAAACTCTTAAATGGGTCTTGGGTCACGTGGGTTGACACGTTTTCCACCACTAGCTACCGGGATCAATCTACTTGAGGAATTTTTGGAGCGTTGACATTTAGAAAACTTGTATTTATATTTTTAATTGGGTGTCAGGAAGATGTCATTAGAAACACCCATATAATTACAGGTCTTCCTGTATAAGTTATGTGGTTTGATTTTATTAAGCATACAAGTGATGATGAGAGGATCACACTTCCATCCTGAATGCTTTCGGTCAAACTACCTTGTTAAATAGCTTGCAAGACCCAATAGTAGAATGATTATTTCTCTGGATTATTTACAATTCACACATAATTATACTATCATAGATATGTATAACTATGGTAAAATGATATTGACCCAATTATAACATGCTTATGACAAAGTTCGATGCATAATATTAATTATAATATGGGTTCGAGGTGTATATATTTGATATTTTTCCTAGAATAACGACTATGCTATATAGTACGTATGCTATCACCTTATCGCAAATATGTATATATATATATATATGTACTACAGAATGATCACTCAAGCTCACATACTCGAGATTGTATTCAACACACTATAAACTTGTTTCGAGAGATGGATGCAAGTTCTAATTAACATTTCAAAATATTTACTATATTTTTCTATGAATTAAATTCACCCTAACGTTTTTGTATGTTATAGATTAATTCTTACCTTATGCTTATCTCTAATCCGTTCAATCGACCATTTCATGAGATTTTTTGGATTTATTATACATTAAGGTTTTGGTACATCGTTGAAGCTTATTATCCACTTCATGTGGGTCTAAATTTGGCTTATATTTTGATGATAATATGTCAAATACAACCAATGTTTTCCAGGGTTGCTCGAGCTCGGGTTGCTTGAGATGCAAAAACATAGACTAATTAGCATTTTCATATTTTTGATCCCGACCTCAGTGGTACCATATATGAGGGTATGTCGGATAGTACATACTTGATGTACCGTATTTGGGGTTAAACTCACTTGTGTTATGTAATCGTAAAACTGAATATGGTACGACAAATACATATGTTAGGATGAAACTTCCTATGAAAACCTATTAGGTCAACACATATGAGAGTTGTGATCAAGTTCTAGAGATGGAGAGATATGATGATGACATTACTATAAATCAAATATACAATTGTTTACTTGAGGTTACTGTCTTGCAAACAACTATCGAGATCATGAATAACTTGTTTTTATTTTATTACAAATTTTATGATATCGTTATAATCTCTTAGGATGTTTATGATCATGTTTCTATTTTGTTAACCATATTTTTTATGATCTTGTTAACGATATCTTTTATGATGTTTATTATTTGTTACCAATCGTATTCTACAAATCTTGTTATGATGTTTGTTATTGTTATTTATTCTAAATTTTATGGGTAATAGAATGTTATATCCAACTACTACGATATTTTCTGAAAACATTAATCCTAAATATCAACAGTGTCGCATACCGTCGATGAACAATTTAACAATTAGTCATAGAAGATTTGAGAAAATAGCTCATAGGTCAATTTTGTGAGTGAAACAATAAGCCCTAGGTTAGGTTTAACGTGCAATATATGCTATATATATCGTGCATGACCCACGACTAATGGTCCATATATAGTGTTATGTATAATTTTTTAAAGCAAATGTTTTAAACAACAACAATGAATAATATTATAAACATAGATCGAAAACAACGTTAATATATTTAAAAAAATATGTTAAAATGAAATGAAAAGACATAAGAAGAAATTAAATTAGTTTAATAACATAAAATGAAAAAAAAAAATATGAGATACAAGTAAACAAAACTTTCATAGCGGAGAATTTTAGCAAAATGGTGATCTTGTTGTGT